>CM032228.1:250237500-250527500 GCA_019009955.1 Riptortus pedestris
TATCTATATATATATATATATATATATATATATATATATATATATATATATATATATATATATATATATATAAAATTGTAAACTCTCTCTGTATATGGATTTTTTTTAGCGAAGTTTAACGCTATCTTGTCGTTTCACATGTCATAGACACCATAACTGCATTTTGTTTCTTTCGTGTCTGTTTGTTTGTTTGTTACCTTTTCACGCATAAACGGCTGAACCGAATTTTATGAAACTTGGTATGTATATTACTACTAACCCAACATAGACTTTAGGCTATGTTAATATTCTCTGATACGAACAGGAGTGGGGGCTATAGGGGAGGCCTGAAATAGTATATACACCTGTGTCGTGTACATAAGTATAAATGAGTTATACGTTAAACTACTGCGGAAGTGAACAATTTTATTTGGCACAAAAAATTCAACCAAAAAAAAAACCAAACTCGGTATGTGAATTAGCACTAACGCCTTCCTTATAATAAGCTATACTAACATTTCTAGGGGCGGGCAGGAGTGGGGGTTATAAGTTGTTTATTTTGTTATTTATAGAAATCAACAATTCTTTTCAATAAGAACTACCAGGTATCTCATCTGGAAAAATTAATTCAAATGTATGTTAATATTTTGTCCTTAATAATATAAATCTATGCATAATGCACAGGAAACGGGAAATATGACAATATGGAGGACAGTGAAGTCTTACATAAAAAATGAATTTTATTATTAACAAATACACAGAAACGACGGGTATTAACCCTGATCACTGGGAGGGGTAAATGTCAAAATATTGTGCAAAGTAAAGCCTTGCCAAAAAAATCACCATTCATCCTCAAATGAATTCCCGGGCGAAGCCGGGTACCTGAGCTAGTCTTACAATATATTTTTAAACGCATGTATTTCATCCTTATTCTCTACTTGAAACATTGTATAGAATCAATTTTATTGCAAATGTTTTGTTCTTTAAACGTTCTCATGTACGTTTGTTAGGTTTTCAGTAAACCCCCACTCCTACTCATGTCATATTAACAATACTCTGTTATATAATAAACCATTTTATTTGAAGCGTAAATACCAAATATTGTTTTCAACATTTTGTTATACAAAATACGTGCAAATATGTTCTGCTGACCCCCCCCCCATTCTTAAGTTCTTGGAATACTAAATTTTGATTGGTACAGATAAAAAATATTCTGGTTCATTAGTACGTGGGAAATCTGCTTCGTTATCGCAGCCCTTACATCATGGACTTTTTCTTTAAAAAAATATATTAAAAATAAAAATAAAAAACACTTCAGGCTTAGAACCTCCAAAACGGTTTCCCTTTAAGGGTAACTGACGAAATGTAGGTTATCCCCTGATGAAGTGGCCCGATAGCTACTCACAGCTGATTATGGCAGTATCTAGTCTGATAACGCTCCTCCGACATCTTCTACCAGACAATTCCATTAGGGACCTCCCTGATGCCGCACTTAACAGCCAATGGGATGAAATCGACCAACGCAATCAGATTCTGCAAAAAGATTCTTCCCGTTCTGAAGATTTTTACTTGTAGAAAAAAGGGAGTTTAGGTATACTTAGTATGATTATATATTAACTTGAAATCAAAGCTTATTTTCTACTCGCTGATGATATGAATCCACCGTCTACTCCCTCTTTTCAACATATTACGGACTCTATCTAAACCAAAACTCAAATTAGAACTGGGCATGAGGTGTTTCTGTGCTCAGATTTTACAAATGACTAACTGAAAACTAAAAAAAAAATGATATAACTCAATTAGTATTGGTGTTAGGAATGGCGTGTGAACAGGCGGCAATTACAGACTATTAAATAACAAACAAGATTTGTTACATGATTTTTCGAACCGACTCACAATGAGAGACATATTTCTAATTTTTTATATTACCCTGCTCAAACTCTCAACTCCATGCGCACTTACCCAAACGCACAATGTTCAGCGGAGGCCATTTTCACCATTTTCGCGATAAGAAATTTCAAAAATGGGTTTCTATGTTCCCTACTCTGAAGCCTCCTGTTCATTTCATTCGGGGGATTGGCTAACTGACTTTATCCAATGAAATACTGTTAAATACCATGTTACGGTAACGGCCAAATAAAATTTGTTGGACTCTGTTTATACGTTAATAAATTGACTTATGTGCTTGGAGGAAAATCATTGATGGATATATAGTAAGTCAAATCTAACAGAGTCCCCAGAGGAAAAAGCATCAATGGTTTCGAGCAACCTATATCTTAAAGAGTCCTTAGGAGGAAATCATCAATGGTTATCTAGTACGTCAAATCTAAAAGAGTCCTTAGGAGGAAATCATCAATGGTTATCTAGTACGTCAAATCTAAAAGAGTCCTTAGGAGGAAATCATCAATGGTTATCTAGTACGTCAAATCTAAAAGAGTCATTAGGAGAGAAAATCATCTATGGCTATCTAGTACGTCAAATCTAAAAGAGTCCTTAGGAGGAAATCATCAATGGTTATCTAATACGTCAAATCTAAAAGAGTCCTTAGGAGGAAATCATCAATGGTTATCTAGTACGTCAAATCTAAAAGAGTCCTTAGGAGGAAATCATCAATGGTTATCTAGTACATCAAATCTAAAAGAGTCCTTAAAGGAAAATCATCAGATGTTATCTAATAAGTCAAATCTAAAAGAGTCCTTAGGAGGAAATCATCAATGGTTATCTAGTACGTCAAATCTAAAAGAGTCCTTAGGAGGGAATCATCAATGGTTATTTAGTACGTCAAATCTAAAAGAGTCCTTAGGAGGGAATCATCAATGGTTATGTAGTACTTCGAATCTAAAAGAGTCCTTAGGAGAAAATCATCAATGGTTATGCAGTACGTCAAATCTAAAAGAGTTCTTAAAGGAAAATCATCAATGGTTATCAAGAATGTTATACCATAGCAAGTCCTTAGAAGAGCCAATGATTATCAAACATTTTAATTAAAAAGAGCCTTGGGAACAAAAACGACCATGCTTATCAAACCTGGGAAGCCTTAAAATTCTATGACTGTTAATAAAAACGTTATCCCATATCAAGAAGTTAAATCTAGTGGAAATGCTTATGAATCAAAATCAAATATAGGTCACGATTATACTGCACTCAGAGGAGAATAATTCTAATCAATACTATTTGAAAGATTAATCAGAGAATGAACAATGGTCGTGACGTACATATGTATTGATAATAAGGTTGAAGAATAGTCTATTTATTATTCACCGAGTCCCCAAGTCTATTCAACAAACATCGATTTGTATCATAACTGATTTCAAGGAAAAATCACAATTAGAGAGAAGACTCTATGATTATATTATCATTTTAGCAGATTTCCGTTACGTAAAAAGGCTAATGCGGTTTATACATAGGCTAAGGGGAAAATATACAATAGATTTTTCGCAGGGGGCTGCGTTCTAAGCATATTTCCCACATGTTGGAATGGCAGACTACTGATCACATCTCAGCATATATAATCTATTTCCAAAAAACGAAATAATCCAACGAGTAGAAGTGGGTGGTCGTTGAAATTATAACTGATGACGTCATTACATTAACTATTTGCGTGAATCACACACAATAACGGCCAGTTGATAACAATATTTGGCTAAAGTTTTCATGATATATTCTCTTATTTTTAAAGTGTGCTGACCAAAAGTGAGGGTTAACTGAAAGCTGAAATCTAAAAAATGTCATATCTCAGTTAATATTGAAGATACAGAAAACGTGTAAAGAACACCACATTTGGAATATCATTGATTCTATACACTTTTTCGGTACGAGGTTAATAATGACGGATATATTTCGAATTTTCTGAATTCCTCCTGTCTAAACCCCCTTCCAGCTGGTCCGATTTTAGTCAGTTAACGAATTTAATCCTCAATTTGCATGAAATCTACTTACCACATCGTGTTAGGTACACGATCAAACAAAATTTGCAACCACTAGTCTGTAACAGATAAGCGTGTGTGTAAGTTGTATGTTGTATGTACTAGCTCAGTCCGGGCTTCGTCGGGAATTCATATAGAGGCTTAATGGAGATGGTATTTTTTGGCAAAGCTTTACTTTGCACAATATTTTGGACATTACCGTTCCAGTGTTCGTTTAATTACCCGTCGTTTTGTGGATTTGTATGAATAAATAAAATTATTTTCTTTATGTAAAGACTTCACTGTTCTACATATTGTCATATTTCCCGTTTCATGTGCTTTATGCATATATTTGAATTATTAAGCACAAAATTACTGAACTACATTTGAATTGTTTTTCAGGTGGGTATCTGGTAGTTCAAAGAATTGATTGAGCAAAATTTCACTAAATAATAAAAAATAAAACCACTTCGTTATGTGCATATTTGCGAACCCCCAATAGAAGACGAAATATAAACTATTTTTAATTTCAGGTCCTACCTATAACCGCCCACTCCTGCCCGTCCCTAAGAATAATGTCATCTGTAGGCTTATTATAAAGGAAGACACGGTTAGTGCTAATTCAACTACCCAGTTTGGTTTTAGTTCGGTTGAGTCTTTTGTGCCAAATGAAAATTTTGACTTCCGCTTCAATTTTTTAGCGTAAAACGGTTTCTATTTAGGTATACGACAAAAGTGTATATTACAAAAGTACCTCTAAATAAACAAATTAAACAAACTTTTGTTATGATGCATAAATTGCCCGGAAAAATGCTATAGAAACGAAATATCACAATTTTAATTTCAGGCCTCCCTTATACCCCCCACTCTGTTCGCTTCACCCAGAAAATTAATAGAGCCTAAAGTCTAAGTTGGGTTAGTAGTAATATACATACCAAGTTTCAAAAAATTCGGTTCAGCCGTTTATATGTGGAAATGTAACAAACAAACAAACAGACACCAAAGAAACAAAATGCAGTTATGGTGTCTATGACATGTGAAATGAAAAGTTATGGTGAAATTTCGCGAAAATAATCAATGTACAGACAGAGGTTACAATTTTATATATATATATATATATATATATATATATATATATATATATATATATATATATATATATTTAGAACGGACCTCATTTTCTAAAAGAAAGGTCTAGTTCGTCTAAAAAACAGCTAAAATCGGACCAGTGGGAGAGGGGTTGGGGGGGGGGAGTATTTCGTAAATTCGAAAGAACAAGGTTATTATTCGTTGGATCTAGTGTATATAACTAATCTTATAGCAAATTTAACGTCCTATATATGTTGTTCGATACATATTTTTGTATGATGAATATTAACCGAGATATATGGTTTTTTTTTTTAACTTTTCGGCTTTAAGTAAACATATTGTAAGTCGGATAGTAAAATGCTATATAATATAAGCTATTGATATTCTGAAATTGCTTTTTTATTAGTTATTAGAGCTTTCTTATTTTAATCCTTCAGTAACCACACCCCCCCCTCCCTCTTTTACTTATCGTCATAAGGGAAATCACCTATTGAGGTCCTACTCATGACGCGATTTTTAAAAATTAACTTCAAATGTCCATCGATCCTATTCAGGAGATGACGAAAATGAGGTTCGTTCTAAATTATATATATATATATATATATATATATATATATATATATATATATATATATATATATATATATATATATATTTATATGTCTGTAACGCTCTAGCGGTCGCAATTTTTGTTTGATCGTCACCAAACTCGATATTTAAACGTTTTATGCAAAAAGACAGATCAAGTTCGTTAATGCCTGAAATCGGACTAGTGGGAGGGGGGATTTTTGAAAATTCGAAATATCTCCGTTACCATACGTCGGATCAAAAAATTGGTTAGAAGCAATCTTATTGCAAATTAAATTCACTATAAATATTGTTCTATACATTTATTCCCTATCTTGAATATTAACCGAGATATTTGCATCTATATTAAATTTGGACAGATAAGGGATGACTGTTTCCCGCCAAAAGCTAGTTCGGCCCTTTGCCGCAACTGTTCAGCTCTCGTATGGAGATTTCACTATTGTATAACTTAACGTGGAAAATCTGCTTAGTTTACGCAGCCCCTGGGTGACAGACTTTTTGTCATCTACTAGGTAGAACGATGGAAATCGCGTTATGAGTACAACCTCAATAGCTGATTTTCTTTAAGGGAAACCTGCTAAACCCGCAATTACTCGTCTCTATAGAAAGGAGTTTTTCATTTAGGCTTCCTCCGTCAAAAATGTATATATATTTTTTTGGACTTGAGAGGGTTGAGGGATAATCTTATATAGCGGCAACACTTGGAGGCAAAAACTATAGCAATAGCCCGCTGCCATGACTGTGACATTTTTCTTTCATTACCTGATTGAGGTCTACTTCCATGGCCTAGAATCGTGACCAAAAATTCTGGAAAAATAGGGAAACAGAAATGAAAAAAGACTAGCCTAGTAACACGGGCTAGGTCAGCAAAGCAGAAATGCAGTTGTACACGAAAGACACATATGTACAAAAGTCCGTCACGCAGAGGCTTAGCAAACTAAGCAGATTTCACACGTCCAGGAATAACACAGTAGTAACACTTAATACCACTGTGAATATTAAGCGAACAAATACAAATGAGAAATCTTTCAGTCAATTTACATTTTAAAAACCTCCAAGACAGAAAGCTTCTGAATTGTAAAAACAAAAACAGGTCACCCAAACTCTCGGAGTTGAATAGATAGATAAAAATATTCTAGACGAGAAAGAAAAAAAAATACAGTAATATATCTGAATGTGATATACAAATTGTATTGTATTCTAGTATTGTAGTTTACAATGAACAAGAATACTTTATATCTCGATCACTCAATTTTAGTAAACTAAGAAAGAAAAGACTAAGTACATATTTTCATGAATTTCATCAAGTAAATATCTGTTTAAAACAATATTTGGTATTTAAGCTTCCAATAAAGTGGCTGATTATATAACAAAGTATTCTTTATGTGACATGGCTAAAAACAAAAAACTCAAATATCTGGGTTAATATAAGAGAAAGTCCGTCACGCAGGGGCTGCGTAAACTAAGCAGATTTCCCACGTGAAGTTTTACAATAGAGAAATCTGCCTAATAACAACTGTAGTAGTAAGAAACCTCTAAACCTAAAACATTATTTAGGGCGTAATAACCCAGTAGTTTCTAGCCCCAAAAAACAGTTAACCTAACCTCTAAACCTATTCACGAGGGACCCCCCCTCTAAACCCCCCCCCCCTGGTCCTATTTCAGCAGTTAATGAACTTGATCTGTCTTTTTGTATAAAACGATTATTTATCAAGTTTGGTAATGATAAGACAAAAATTGCGACCGCTAGAGCGCTAACAGACAAATACATACATATATATATATATATATATATATATACATATACACAGTTTTGAATAGACCTCATTTTGTCATCTCCTGAGTAGGATCGCGTCGTACGACCTCAATAGCAGATTTCCCTTAAGGGGACAATAATACAGGTTAACATTATGTTAGCACAAAATAATAATAAGTGAAAATAATTGTATTGTGGTTAAAACCATCTATTGCTGATATCCGCAGTTAGTTATTGTACCAACCCCTTAATGCTGTTAGTGTGCGCTGGAATGAGAAACACTATAAAACCTTTCTTGGTGTTTGGAGTTCTTAACTTTTATCAAACTGGAGTATTAGCAAGGCAATTTAGTTAGTAAATGTTCTCTCATACTCTCAGGATTTTCACTTTAATGTTATTACATCACCGCCCATCTTATGTCCATATTAAATTCCAAGTCGTTTTAAAAATGGGTCTTCCTAAATAAGGAATAATATATGTGATGAAATCATATCCTACGAAGAGGAGTTTTAATATTGAAATAGCTACGTAGATGATTTGCTCTTCTTGATAGAAACTTGAAATAGAATTTCCGGTAGCATAATCGCATTTCATTTCCCATTATATTCTCATTTTTCCCGTTTGGAAAAGCAATTTCCATGTGTGCTGGTTTTCCCGTCTCCCATCAGACAACCTTTATAACAATGGAGTTACTTCCCGAGAACCTTTCACCGCGTGCTTTCACTGGTTGCCGACACAGTCACGACTTGAGACCACGAACCCCTCCATCCTCAAGATGCTATTATCGTTGGAGAGGCAGACGAAATTCGCCACTCTGACTTAAGTACTCCTCACATTCTAAATCGACATGTACTCTGTTCGGATTAGATGTTCGCTGCTCTCAATTTGGAGTACGCTTTCTCGCTTATTCCGTAGGGTTTCTGTATCGAAGAGCTTCGTATCTGAGGTTTAATTTTGGAAGTATGTACTCTTGGTGATCTGATTTAAAAAATTCGACCTTACAGGACGAAATAGAAAACTGTCAATACAACCGTACTTATGCATCAGAAAAAGAAAGAAAAGTCCGTCACGCAAGTGCAGCGCAAACTAAGGAGATTTCCCACGAGAGGATCGGTTTTCCATCTGCTGTTACCAACCTTTTCAAAAATGGGACGTTTTGTTGCAGTTTCCGTAGTGAATCACAAATATAAAAGCGTGTTGCCTTGTTGACTTCGGTCAGAGAGTGAGGAGCCCAAACATTATACCTAGAAACATAGCTCGAGCTTGTGCAAATGGTTCTCAACGCTTGTGTGCGACACATTTAGGACCATAGCAATCTCTAGGACTCATTGGGTTGGATTTTGATCAAAAATGGCATTAACATTGGGCGACCAGCCATTCAGCACTATTTACGTCCAAATTTCCTTAATGAAATCTGGCAAACCAATTTTGACAGTTGCGTTCGGTTAAGGCAACATCCCCTTAAACACTGCAAATTTTTCTATGAGCTTCTTCAGCATGCTTACCTTTTATAAAATAGTACACCAAAATATGCCGATAATGAATTATATATTCGTCCAATTCACAGTGCAATAGCAAACACAGTACTAAGCTAGTTTCAACGAGAGTTAACAGATATAGTAGTTGACATACTACAAACAGGATAAACAATTCACTTTAGAGATTAAATTATCAGACAAGAATTCTATCACAGTGACAGAAAACCGAAAGGACTTATTTGCGGACTTTTACTTTTAACTCGATATTCTAAAATCGTCTACAATTGCCCATCAATTCTAACTAGTATATGATAGATATGGGATGATCGATTAAAAATTATATTTATTTATTTACATATCTGCTACGGCTCTAGCGGTCGTTATTGTTATTTAATCGCCACCAAACTAGATGTTTAACCGTTTATGTAAAACTATCTCAAATTTAAAACTAAAGATCAGGTTCGGTAATGGCTGAAATCGGACCAATGTGGAGGGAAGGGGACGGGGTTAGAGAGATAACTTCGAACATTTCAAAATCTTTGTTATTTCAAATTCCTCTCTCTGTTATTTCTGTTGATTTCTCTATCTTGAATATTAACCATGATATTACCAATTTTTAATTTTCAGCCGTCAATAAATCTCCAATCCTTTTTTTATTTATTTTAAATTAACGTCCACTTTTTTGCAACTAAGGCTAATTGGAACAGGCTATCTACAGATTATCACCCTTTTCTACCCAGGGTGGGACTTAGGATGTTATTTAATGAATACCGTCACTAAATAAATTCCTTTGCCCAGGCAAGAATGGAACTCGCCATTCTAGGTTTATCATGTGAGATTAAAGGCAACGCTTTAACTCACATGGCTAACCTGAGCCCCAAATCCCCAATCCTACTCATGTCATATTCACTATAAGAATTTATATAACAAACTACTTTATCGGACCCTTAAATAACAAATATTGCTTTCATTGAACTTTTACTGCGTGAACTACATACAAATAAGTTGTGAGATGTTGTCACAGTTTAAGATTTTAAGTCCTTAACTCTAAAATGTTTGTTTGCATTAAGCTCATACTCGATGTTTGACTGTTTCATTCATCACTAAAGATCACATTAGTTAATGGGTGAAATCGGTTCCGGTATAGGAGGGGGGGGGGAGATGGGAATTCAAAATATCACCATTATAATGAGACGGGTAAAAAATGTTATAAAACTAATCTTGTTAAACTACTGTTGCTCTACAAATAGTGTTATGTACATTTTCTATTAACTTAAATATTCCATGAGCTATTAGCACTTTCTACTTTTCGGACTGAGTGACGTATATTTTTCTTCTGAACGTAGTTCAAACCATTCGTTCAACATGGAAGGTCAACTACGAGCTTAAAAGCGTTATGATTTATAAAAATATTTCTTACCTTCATATTCTCGGAACCATCAAAAGCCTTCAACTTGTTTCCAAGTCGGTTTGAGAGAGTCATTTCGGAAGAGAAAAAAAGCGCGAGGCAGAAAAGGAGAGTAGGTGCGTGGAGAGAGGGTGCATGACTAACGCAGCAAGTGAGAGTGAGAGGGCTGTATGTGTGTGCGTTGGGTGAAGACGGCAAACAAAGCAGAGAGCTAGGACAAAGCCTTGGAGGAAAGTGAGCCAAAGAGGTAGGAGAAAGTGGGGGGCATAGAGGTAGAGAGATCTAGGAGCAATCATCAAACAGGGGTCAGGGACAACCAGCCACTATCATTTCTCCAATAGGCATTTAGTCAGGCACGACCATTAAATAAAAAAAGTCCGTCACGCAGGGGCTGCGTAACCTAAGCGGACTTCCCTCGTGAGGATTAATAATAAGGGAAATCTGCTATTAGACAAACCTGCATGCTGCTAACACAACACCACCGAGAATATTAAGTCAACCGAAGTAAATACAAACGGTGATCTTACCACTCCCGAGGGGAAGCGTGTCAGATGTAAATATACAGGTCTGCCAGAAGATAAAAGATAAACAGTAACTGACACATATCAGAAAATAACATATTCATTTTATTGAAAACTATGTAACTAGGGAATTTGCGTTATTAATAAATATGACAGATAGATTACTTTATATATTGTATATATGAGGCGTTTGGTTTCAAAACCAGGTACATCCATTTTCAAACATTTTTCAGGAATGATCAAAATAGATTTCATTTTTTAAAAAAGTCAGTTTAACACATTTTTTTCAATATCTGCCGGTATTGATTTTTATATATATATATATATATATATATATATATATATATATATATATATATATATATATTGTTTATTTACGTCCACTTTATGCTACCATGTGTTATCGGGACGGGTTATCTACAGATCCTAGCCAGGGTGGAACTAAGTAATTTATTTAATGAGTCCGCCATTAAATAAATTCCTATTGCCCAGGCGGGAATCGAACCCGGCACTCTAGGTTAACCATGTGAGATTAAGACCAACGCCTTAACTCGACAACCTGAGACCCATATATATATATATATATATATATATATATATATATATATATATATATATATATATATATATATATATACACACATACTTTATAAATGACAATCATTGACTGAAATGCTCATTAGTGGAGGAGAATTGGAAGAAGATTCAAGCTGACAGTTAGTTCCATTGGTAGTTTGATTACAGAGTTAAGAGAATGTCAGCAATTCATACTATTGTGATATTAGTTAATTCCCATTGTTTGCTAACTAATCCGTAATCTAATGCAAAATCCTTGAAGCAATCAATGCACGTGGTAACTCCTTTCAATGATTTGCTCTATAGGAATTGGTAATACTCTCAAGAGCTAGCTATTTTCCTAAATGAAAAAATAAATATTGCATTATTTTCTGAGTAAATTTATATTTTATTTACGTAAGACCATCAATGCCTTCAGACAATTCGGCATGACTCAGCCTCAAAGAAGCAAATGGTTTTTTATATACATTTTAATATTGCTAACTTTTGATGTTCCCATTGCTTTTTCACCTTGTATAAATGTTCTTGATATCTCAACAACCTTCAACAGGAAGTTTCACACCATGCAGACTCACCTAATATCAAACGCAGGATATATTTTTATATACATTTCTATAGTTTTATTCCTTAAAACTTTATTGTGTTTATTAACTTTTAGCAGATTTCCCCTAAGGGAAATCAGCTATTGAGGTCGTACTCATGACGCGATTTTCGAAAAATTTCTTCAAATGTTCATCAATCCTACCCAGGAGATGTCGAAAATGAGGTCCGTTCAAAATTATATATATATATATATATATATATATATATATATATATATATATATATATTTATCTGATAACGCTTTTTGTTTGATCGTTACGAAACTCGATATTGAACCGTTTTATGTAAAAAGACAGATCAAGTTCGTTAATGGCTCAAATCGGACTAAAGGGAGGGGGGGGATTTTCGAAAATTAAAAATATCTCCGTTATTATGCAACAGATCGAAAACTTGTATAGAACCTATCTTATTGCAAATTAAATTTACTATAAATATTGTTATATACATTTATTCTCTATCTTGAATATTAACCGAGATATTTGCATTTTTATGAAGTCTGTGAGACATGTGGTCGGGTATAGTTCGGATTAGGTCGGCCATTTTCGTAACCGCTCGGCTCAGGTGGAAGCTTCTTCTAACCTTACCTTACCTTCCTTACTTTGTGAGATTTATGCAAATACGTTCTGTTCATCCGCCCCCCTCCCTTCTTTAGTTCTTGGACTACTAAAATTTGAGTTATTAAAATATAAATTATTCTTACAATTCAGAAGCCGTTTCAGTTGGGAATTTATTTTAATTAACTGAAAGACCGTTTGTATTTAATCAAGGTGGTGTTGTGTTACCAGTATGCAGATTTCTCTATTGTAAAACTTCACTTGGGAAATCTGCTTAGTTTACGCAGCCCTTGACTTTTTAGTTTTCAACCTTCGGTAAACCTCGACTCATGTCTTATTAACAATAAACTGTTATAACATGAACCACTTTATTCCAAGCTTAAATACCAAATACTGTTATCATTAAACGTTTACTCTTCTTGATACATGCAAATACATAGTGTGATGACGCCTTCAATTATGATTTTGTGGTAGTGAACAGAAAATATTTATTTATTCTATACCATAATCGATACTTAACTGTTTCATTCGACAGTAAAAGATCTTGTCAGTTAATGGTTCGGAGTAGGATAAGGGAAAGTTTGAAAATTCAAAATCAACCCGTTATTATGAGTCGTATCGCACAATGCTATAGTACCGATCTTGTTAAACTATTGTATTATTATTATTTATTAACGTCCACTTTTTGCAACTCAGGCTAACCGGGACGGGTTATCTACAGGTTACCACCCTATTCTAGCCAGTGTGGGATTTTAGGACGTTATTTAATGAATTTCGGCACTAAATAATTTCCTTTGCCCCGGCGAGAATCGAACTCGCCACTCTAGGGTTGCCAAGTGAGATAAAGATCAACGCTTTAACTCACATGGCTAACCTGAGCACCTGTGTTAAACTATTGATAATCTACAATTATTGTTCTATACATTTTCTTTTTACTACTAAGTAAAGGAATATTACGGAAGTTTTCAGCATTCAGTAAACCCCTGACTGATCGAAGATGGACTAATAAATAGAGAATATATCGGGGGATAGTGGTGGATGATTTGTAGTGAATGAACACGTGGGAAATCTGCTTAGTTGACACAGCGGCTGCGTGACGGCCTTCTTTTACAGTGATATAGATTAGAATGTTGGACGTCATCAGCGTGCTATTACAACAGTCAGGCCATTTTATTTAGTTTACGCAATCCGTGCGTAACATTCCTCATTAAACCGAGGAAACTATTCAGCATAAACCACACATTTATCTTAACGGAGACAAGGGAAAAAGAATTCTGCTAGTCAATCAATGGTAGACCACGTTTTGAAGTGATAAC
Organism: Riptortus pedestris; assembly: GCA_019009955.1. Lineage (NCBI taxonomy): Eukaryota > Metazoa > Arthropoda > Insecta > Hemiptera > Alydidae > Riptortus > Riptortus pedestris. Next base: position 250,251,274 of record CM032228.1, read on the forward strand.
ATTCAAGTGATAAGACATCCGGGAAGCAGACGAACTTGGCGTGATACTAGAAATGACCATTGCATGATGTTTGGAAAGCATCATCAAAGCTAATGTTATTTCCTTTTCAGAGATTTTCCTTAAGGAGAATGAACATATTTGCATGTATCTCGTATAATAAAGGTCTCTTGAAAACAATATTTGGTATTTAAGCTTCGAGTAATGTGGCTTATTACATAACAGAGTATTGTTTTTGTAACATGAGTAGAAGTAGGGGTTTACTGAAGGCTGAAAACTGAAAAATCCAAATATCTCGATTGATATTCAAGATAGAGAATAAATTTATATAACAATATTTGTAGTAAATTTAAATTGCAATAAGAATCATGCCATACACGTTTTCGATCCGACTTATAGTAAAGGAGATATTTCGAATTTTCAAATTTCTCCACCTCCAAACGCCCCTGGTCCGATTTCAGCTGAGTTTCCGATCAAACAAAATTTACGACCGCTAGAGCGGTAACGACAAATATATAGATACAAAGATAGATCCATATATCTGTATATATATATATATATATATATATATATATATATATAGTTTTGAACGGAGCTCATTTTCGTCATCTACTAGTCAGGATCGATGGACATTTGAAGAACAATTTCGAAAATTGCGTCATGTTATACTACCTCAATAGCTGATTAACCTTAGGGAAAATTCAGTTCGATAATAGATGAAATTGGACAATGAGGGAGAGGGCGTTAAATTCGAAATATCTCCGTTACTATAAGTCGGATAGTAAAATCGTCTATAACGAATCTTCTAACAGATTTAATAACCTATAAATGTTGTTATAAATATACATATATGTATTCTCAATCAGGAATATTAACCGAGGTACAGTCAACTCTCGCTAACACGAACCTCGATAACACGAAATCCTCGATATCAGGAATTATTTTTAATCCCCTTGGAAAAACCTGTCTAACTCGAAGAAATTACCATACGAACACGAACTAATTTTCCGGTTATATTTTACCTCTATAACAGGAAGAGAGACAAAAATTACCTCTGTAACTCGAAGTTCAGTAGATGAGACGAATTTGATTAGCGCATTACCTCTATATCGCGATGTTCTCAGAATGGATTTGTTTAACACGAAATCCCGGCGTTGAGGTTGCAACCTGTCGGTGAGTCATAAACGGGGACAAGAGCCTTTAGTCTGTTTGCAGTCTCGTCTCGGGTATTTTTTATTATACTGTACCAAGTTAAATGTTTGATTTTGAAGCTGTAAGAGATACAGCAAAGTTTTTTTTATTTTAATCAACATTATGACTGATAGTGTTTTTCAGTTTTAAGCAAAGGAAGATTAAGGTCTTATTAATCAGTGGAATTAATATTATATTTTCTGTTCTGTTTTTTACCGTTTTTCTTTTAAATTATGTATATATACATATTTTAATTCATTTAAATATTAGTAAAATATTAAGATTATGCAGATTTGTAGAAGATGTAGGGAATAAATCACAGTACATTTTTTACCTCTGTAACACGAATTTTCATTTAGTTCACCTCTATAACTCGAACTATGCCTAAGACGAACTATACATAACACGAACAAAAATGGCAGTCCCGTGGAATTTCGTGATAGCGAGAGTCGACTGTATTTGGATTTATTAGTAAACACTTACTGCCACTCACGTATCACATATATTAAATACTCTTTTAAACCATGAACTACTTCATTCCAGCCTTAAATATCAAATATTGTTTTCGAGGTGCCTTTATTGAGTGAGATACATGAAAATTCGTTGTGTGGTGACGTCATCAATTAAAATTTTATGTTCTTGTTTAGAAAAAAAAAGTCCATCACGCAGGGGCTGCGTAAACTAAGCAGATTTCCTTCGTGAAGTTTTACAATAGAGAAATCTCCATACGAGTGAGGATCAGTTACGGCAAAGGGCCGAACTAGATTTTGGAGGGAACCATAGCGCGTCCGTTAAACTCAATAAAAATGCAAATATCTCGGTTAATATTCAAGATAGAGAATAAATGTATATAACAATATTTATAGTAAAATTAATTTGCAATAAGATTGATTCTGTACAACTTTTCGATCCGACGTATATATACAGATATTTCGAACTTGATCTTTCTTTTTACATAAAACGATTAAATATCGAGTTCTGTAACGATCAAACAAAACTTGCGATCGCTAGAGCTGTAACAGACAAATATATATATATATATATATATATATATATATATATATATATATATATATATAACAGTTTTGAACGGACCTCATTTTCGTTATCTACTATGTAGGATCGATGGACATTTGAAGACAAATTTTGAAAATTCCGTCATGAGTACAACTTCAATAGCTGATTTCCCTTAAGGGAAATCTGCTAATATGTATTCGCCCCACACGATATATCGATATTTAACCGTTTCATCCAAGACTAAAGATCATGAAAGATTTGTTCTTGGCTGAATTCTGACCTGGAATAGGGAGGGTTTCGAGATGGAGGAGAATTTGAGAATTCGAAATACCTCTGTTATAATGAGTCATAACGTAAAATATTATAGAACCAATCTTGCTAAACTATTGATGATCTGCAATCGTTTTTCAATGAATTTTTTTGTAACGCAAATATTAACCCCGCCCATCTACTTGTGGTTTTAATGATTTCCCTTAAGGCAAATCTGCTATTGAGGTCGTACTCATGACGCGAGTTTCAAAATTCTTCTTCAAATGTCCATCGATCCTACCTAGTAGATGACAAAAATAAAGTCCGTTCAAAACTGTATATATATATATATATATATATATATATATATATATATATATATATATATATATATATATATGTGTGTGTCTGTTAACACTCTAGTGGTCACAATTTTTATTTAATCGTTATCAAACACGGTATTTAATCTTTTTGTGTAAAAAGACAGATCAAGTTCATTAATGGCTGAATTCGGACCAGTGGAAGGGAGGGGGGTTTAAAGGGAGATCCGAAAATTTGAAATATATCCGTTACTATACGTCGGATTGAAACATTGTATAGAACCAATCTTATTTCAAATTAAATGTACTATAAATATTGTTATATACTTTTGTTCTCTATCTTGAATATTAACCGAGATATTTGCACTTTTCAGCCTTCAGCAAACCCCCACTTATACTCATATTAGATAAACAATACTCTGCTACATAATAAATCACATCATTCAAAGTTTAAATAACAAAAATTGTATTCAAAAGACCTTTATTATACGAGACACATGCAAATATCTCCCGGTGGCCCCCCCCCCCCTCTCCGTCTTAAGGTTTTGGACTACTAAAATTTGATTGAATGAGATAACAATTATTCTGACTTATTATTAATTAAAGTACTAGATATAGTAAATAGGTCTCAATAAAATTAATGTGTTATATTCTTATATATTTCAGTAATTGTTTTTCTTTCCAGTGTGAAGCGGGCAGACCCGTTTGTTAACATTTCTAACCCAACGCTTTCTGTCGGCAGGTTATTGAAATTGGATGAAACATTTCTTATTTCCGTTTGTATTTATTCACGGTGTTGTTGTGTTAGGAGTATGTAGATTTATCTAAATAGTAAACAACACGAGGGAAATCTGCTTAGTTTATGCAGCCCCTGCGTGACGGCCTTTTTAGAATCTATTCACATCTCATTATATTTTAGATGCAGGTTCCGAACGAAGTCAGCTGTTTGAGGTATAAACAAAACGTAAATCTTTAGACCTTAGATTATCTATTATCATTATTTGTCAACCTTCAATGCATTTATTTACTCCGTACGAATATTTTATTTACCTCTTCTAATACATCAATTAAAAAAACTTTTAGCTTTTGACATTGAAGTGTGTCAATACTTCAATGAGAATATATTGACATGTTTGGTTGCATAAGAATTTAAAATCACTCAATGAAAATACTCGAAGGAAAAAGGTTTATTTACTTGGTTTATTAACATTGTAAATAAGATGGTTCGCATGATGTAAAGGTTCTCTCTCACATACTAATGGTGGAATGAAGTCCGCCACGCAGGGGCTGCGTAATCTAAGCAGATTTCCTTCGTCGGTATGACACGCCTATCATCTTATCTCAACATCTATCCCCTGTTTCTTCTCGTAGTAAGAAGCCTAAAGTACCCAACGGCTTATAATAAAAGTCCGTCACGCAGGGGCTGCGTAAACTAAGCAGATTTCCAATGTGAAATTTAGCAATAGAGAAATCTGCATACTGGTAACACAAACCACCATAAGTAAATACAAATGGCAATGAGAAATTTTTCAGTTAATTTTAATAAACTCCCGACTGAAACGGCTTCTGAATTGTAAGAATAATTTATATTTTAATAACTCACGAATCGTAGTGCAAGAACTGAAGAAGGGGGGGGGGATGAACAGAACGTATTTGCATAAATCTCACAAAGTAACGAAGGTTAGGTAAGGTTAGAAACGACAAATTAGGAAAATTGCGTGTCTCGTTACGTGTCGTGAAACATGTTGTTGTAAAAAAAAGGTTAATGACATGTACGGAAAAGAGACAGTGCATAACATCCTTCATTTGCAAGAACCACGAACCCCGAAATTGTACGGCCCGGCCGAGTACTTTCTACCAGCTGTAATCACAGGTCCAAATCACCTGATTGCAACAACACTCCAGACCAAGACTGCGTTGGGAACCCTGTCGCAATTATTGTACTGTCTATGGCTAAATCAATGGCTGGCTTCCATTACGGAGGAGTCTTCAAGTGGGCTATGTTGTAATTCAACAGTTTGCATGTTGTGTAAACACTTTACGCTCCCAATCACAAACAAATTATTAATTTGATTTGATAAAAATGTGTCCGTCACGAATGCTGAAGTATTGACAATTAATAGGACGTAATAAACCCAGTAGTTTCGCTACCCGCTAAAAAAAACTTAACCTTGCCTCTGTGAATGTCTATGGTGGATATCCCAGCAAAACAGGCTCCATGAATTAAGCATATTTCCTGCAAGATAGTATAACAATCTGACAAAGTCAATTCCCAACTTTAAGAAGATTTCCGTTAAGGGAAATATGCTAACAAAATTTACTAAGTCCAACTTTCAAAAGGTTATTGTGGCGCACTTGATAATTTCCAATATTTGTTTTTTTTAAATGTCAAAGGTAAGGCTCAAATAGCCTTTACATTTAATCATGCCAAAATAGTTTGGTAATATTGAACTCCTTTTTCTACTATTTACATTTTCATGTTTGATTTTTTATCACCTGAAAAAAATGATAAAATGACTTAGCAGGTTTTCATTCTAAAAGGCTCAAGAATGTCACACCAGCACGTAGGAAATCTGCTTAGATAACGCAGCCCCCGCTCTAGCGGTCGCAATTATTGTTTGATCGTTACCAATCTCGATATTTAGTCGTGTTATGGAGCAAAAGAAAGATCAAGTTCGTTAACGGCTGAAATCGGGCCAGGGGGAGAGGGTGTTTAGCGGGGGAGAATTTTGACGATTCGAAATATCTCCGTTACTATACGTCGGATCGAAAAATTGTATAGAATCATTCTTATTGCAAATTAAATTTACTATAAATATTGTTATATACATTTATTCTCTATCTTGAATATTAACCAAGATTTTAGCATTTGTATTAAATGTGGGAGGATAACGGACGAAAGTGAGTTTACCACCAAAAGCTAGTTCGGCCGTTTTCGTAACTGTTTGGCTCTCGTGAAATTTCTCTATTGTAATACTTCACGTGGGAAATCTGCTTAGTTTACGCAGCCCCTGCGTGACGGACTTTTTTTAAAGTAGTTTAATGTTGGAAATTTAACTAACTTTGTATGAAGGACCAACCGGCTTTCAAAGTACGGTAACTACTTTGAAATTAAAGCAACAGCCATGGAGAAGTAAAGAGGCTCCAAAAAGAAAGGCAATTATGAAGAAGGCAGGTTATCTCTCTCTAATTACAATGAGCTGCCATTGTCCTTAGAGGTCAATCGCGAACGGCACGTTCCAACAGCTTTTCAATTCGCTATCTTTTATACCTCTATTCAAATCTTGTATACCTCTATTCATATGACACGCCTATTATTGCCATAGATAACAGCCTAGAAAATGAAAGCATAAAAAAAAAAAATAATTACACTCACTCATTGCAAGTAACCGCAATCAAGATCATACTCATATTGGTAGATTTATCATTTGCAAACAAATAGTTCATTAAGCCCTCTATTGAATAAATGAATAAAGCATATTTTATTTTCGTTTCCATATTTGATAATTCGGTACTTGTGTATTATATCCACCACATTTTAGTTCCACTAGTCCCACGCTAGAATGCGCTACTGAAGTGCGACGCTAGCTCTCCCAGGCTAATGAGGTTATCTTTTACATTCTGTTCCTGACAGAAATGCCTCTACTCTTCTAGAGAAAATAATTCAGAATATAGCAGATGGTAGCACAATATATTCTGATTGCTGGAAAGGCTACCAAACGAATATATTAGAAAGCCAAGGATTCAAACATGCAACAGTTAATCATAAATATAATTTTATTGACCCCAACACTGGAGCACATACTCAGACAGTGGAGAGAATGTGGGGAAGTGCAAAGTGGCGAAATAAAAAACATCGTGGGACAGCCAGGCATCACCTTGAATCATATTTGGTAGAATTCATATGGCGACAGCACCATGGGAAAGGAATTGGAGGCACATTTCAGTGCATTTTAAATTGTATTTCTACACATTTCCCGCCTAAATGTGAATAAAATGTTTTATTTTTAAAAATTGTGTTTTCTTTTATTTATCATTATAATTCCCTAGAAGGTTATAAGGTCAGTATAACCTCCCTTGCGGGCAATGAATCGTACTACTTAAAACAGTAGCACACTCTAGCGTGGAGCTAGTGGAACTAAAATGTGGTGGATATAATACACAAGTACCGATAATTCTTATAATATAAAGAAGTTTACAGAAGCTTAGCTGGGTTGCCTAACCCAAGCTTGAGTGACAAGTTTTTTTCTTCATTGAAAATAAATTCAAATTTATACTATTCGATGTTACTTAAATGAAATATTAAATACTCAAAGCAACAGAAAAAGTCCGTCACGCAGAGGCTGCGTTAACTAAGCAGATTTTCCACGTGCGTCACGTATTTGCGTTTACCTCCAAACGTAAGTTGTTCAATGAGAACAATATTTGGTATTTAGGATTCGAATAATGTGCTTCATAATATAATTTTCAATAATATCGGTTGTATACAATTTTTCCATCCTACCCATAGTAACGGAGATACATGAAATATTCAAAATTCCCCCCTCCGACTAGCCCGATTTCAGCCATCAACGAACTTGGAGTTTCTTTTTATATAAACCGATTAAATATCGAGTCCGAGTAACGATTAAACAAAAATTGCGACCACTAGAGCGTTTCAGACAAACGGACCGCATTCTCATTTTCGTCATCTCCTGGGGCAATGGACATTCGAAGATATTTTTCGAAATCGCGTCATGAGTACGACCCAAATAGCTGATTCCCCTTAAGGGAAATATGCTAAAAGGTACAAAGGAATTCACTCCAAACTCGGCCCAAAGGAGTCCTAGTTTTTATGTGAGAGCTCTTTGGAGTGTTACATGTGCTACAGATGTTAGCAGGCTAAAATAGAGACTGGCAAAGCAAGGTCAACTGGGCACCGCTTCAACAATGTCACACTCAACCACTACCATCAACAGCTAGAGTAGTGAGAGTCCCCAGAACTTCCTAACGCACTCCTCAAGATCAAGACCATTAGTTCGTGAGAACTATGATGCACTACAGAACCGTATCGACTTCCACGAACAACCAACCAGCTGGGCTATATTTAGTGCCTCCCAGTAAATTAACGGGATTGTTAAAGGACTTTTATGAATTTTAATACAAACAGGTAGCATAACATCGATTGATAACCTTAACAATACAACAATAAATAACTATTTAACAAATGAAGCAAGACTAAATATCATTCAATGAAGACAAAAGCAATTAAAAGTGAGTATATTAAGACAAACACAGACTGACAGGCAACCAACAAGCTGACATATAAGCCAAAGAAGCTACTTTGCTCAAGACATTACATTTAACTTGCACAAACCGCAACCTGGAAGTGATTTTCGTAAATAATTATCAATTCAAATAATTCTCATAACAGTCAAGTTAGGAAAAACACGAGGTTTTCAATCTCAATTCATAAGGGAAACAAGTGTTTTATTTGTCGATTCAAATAACTCTCTTAATATTCGAGTTAGGGAAAAACACGAGGTTTTAATTGTCCATTCATAACTCGCCTAATATTCGAGATAAGGGAAACAAGAGGTTTTTTTTATCGATTCAAATAACTCGCTTAACATTCGTGTAAGGAGAAACACGAGGTTTTAATTGTCCATTAATAACTCGCTTAATATTCGAGATAAGGGAAACAAGAGGTTTTATTTATCGATTGAAATAACTCGCTTAACATTCGTGTAAGGAGAAACACGAGGTTTTAATTGTCCATTCATAACTCGCTTAATATTCGAGATAAGGGAAACAAGAGGTTTTATTTATCGATTCAAATAACTCGCTTAATATTCGAGATAAAGGAAAAACACGAGGTTTTAATTGTCCATTCATAACTCGCTTAATATTCGAGATAAGGGAAACAAGAGGTTTTATTTGTCGATTCAAATAACTCGCTTAATATATGAGTTAAGGAAAAACACGAGGTTTTAATTGTCCATTCATAACTCGCTTAATATTCGAGATAAGGGAAACAAGAGGTTTTATTTGTCGATTCAAATAACTCGCTTAACATTCGTGTAAGGAGAAACACGAGGTTTTAATCGTCCATTAATAACTCGCTTAATATTCAAGATAAGGAAAACAAGTGGTTTTATTTGTCGATTCAAATAACTCGCTTAACATTCGTGTAAGGAGAAACACGAGGTTTTAATTGTCCATTCATAACTCGCTTAATATTCGAGATAAGGGAAACAAGAGGTTTTATTTGTCGATTCAAATAACTCGCTTAACATTCGTGTAAGGAGAAACACGAGGTTTTAATTGTCCATTCATAACTCGCTTAATATTCGAGATAAGGGAAACAAGAGGTTTTATTTATCGATTCAAATAACTCGCTTAATATATGAGTTAAGGAAAACACGGGTTATATCTGTCGATTAAAATTACTCTTCGAATTTTGTTGTTAGGAATACAGGAGGTTTATTTGTTGATTCTATTTATTGTATTTTTAGCTTGAAATATTCAAATTCGCAGACAGCCTTGTAAGGAAATGTGTCTTTAAGAATGCTTTTGTGTGTTAATTTCTTGTTACGTTTTACTCTACAAAATTAATCTACTTGAATATTTCAGATTTGCATTTTGATCAATGAATGCAAAAATTGACCATGCATAATCAATATGCATGACAATCGGAGTATAAATGTAAGCAGGAAATGGGAGACCTTTATCTATTACTGGCAGGGGCTCCGTAAACTAAACGGATTTTCCTCGTGAAGTTCAACAAATAGTCCGTCACGCAGGGGCTGCGTAAACTAAGCATATTTTCCACGTGAAGTTATACAATAAAGAAATTTCACGACAGCCGAACAGTTAAGGAAACAGCCGACCTAGCTTTTCGTGGGAAACTCACTCATCCGTTATCCACCCAGATTTAATAAAAATGCAAATATCTCGGTTAATATTCAAGATAGAGAATAAATGTATAGAACAATATTTATAGTAAATTTAATTTGCAATAAGATTGGTTCTATACAATTGTTTGATCCGACGTATGGTAACGGAGGTATTTCGAATTTTCGAAAATCCCCCTTTAACCCCCCCCCCTTCCCACTGGTCCGATTTCAGCCATTAACGAACTTGATCTGTCTTTTTGCATAAAACGTTTAAATTTCGAGTTTGGTAATGATTGCGACAAAAATTGCGAGCTCTAGAGCGTTAACAGACAAATATATATATATATATATATATATATATATATATAATTTTGAACGGTCGTCATCTCGTGGGTAGGATCAATGGACATTTGAAGAAATTTTTCGAAAATCGCGTTATGAGTACGACCTCAATAGCCAATAGTTATTTATTGAAAGGGTTCACCCAGCAACACCTTGCCGCTTGTAAGCAACCTGCGCCTGTTACAATGTTTCCCTTTCTGTTTCACATCTTCTTCTTAACTGTGCAAAATACAATCTTCCAAGAAAAAGTCCGACACGCAGGGGCTGCGTTAACTAAGCAGATTTCCCTCTTGAAGGTTAGTAATAGATAAATCTATTTTCTGTTAACACAACACCACCGTGAATTAATGCAAAGGGAAATAAGAAATGTTTCATCCAATTTCAATAACCTGCCGACAGGAAGCGTTAGGTTAGAATTGTAGACGTTGGGTCTACCCTCCTCACACCGGAAAGAAACACTATTACTGAAATATAGCAGAAAATAACATATTAATTTTATTGAAACTATTTACTATATCGAGTAATGTAATTAATAATGAGTCAGAATAATTGTTATCCCAATCAATCAAATTTTAGTAGTCGAAAACCTTAAGACGGGGGGGGGGGGTCACCAGGACATATTTGCATGTATCTCGTATAATAAAGGTCTCTTGATTAATATGTAGGTATTTANAGCTTCGAATAATGTGATTTATTATGTAGCAGAGTATTGCTTATGTAACATGAGTAGAAGTGGCGGTTTGCTGATGGCTGAAAACTGAAAAATGCAAATATCTCGGTTAATATTCAAGATAGTGAATTAATGTATATAACAATATTTATAGTAAATTTAATTTACAATAAGATTTGTTCTATACAAGTTTTCGATCCGACCTATAGTAACGGAGATATTTCGAATTTTCGAAAATCCTCCCCTCTAAACCCCCCCCCTCCCCCTGAACCGATTTCAGCCGTTAACGAACTTGATCTTGTGTTTACATAAAACGATTAATTATCGAGTTTGGTAATGGCCATATAAAAATTGCGACCGCTAGAGCGTTAACAGACAAATATTTTTGACGGACTTCATTTTCGTTATCCCCTGGATAGGATCGATGGACATTTGAAGAAATACTTCAAAAATACTCCTATGAGTAAAACCTCTATAGCTGATTTCCCTTAAGAAAAATCTGCTAAAACGTTGAATCTGAAACCAAGCTTAAGGGAACTCTTTGGAGACTATAAAGAAGACATCAATAGGCTTATGAGTTGATTTCCCTTAAGAGAAATCTGCTAATAGACTAGATAAATACGGTTATACATACAGGTAACACTACCTTGAATGTTAAGTGAATAAATACATATGTTAATGAGAAATCCTTCATATTTGTTTTCAGCTGGTGGTGAGGATGATGAATCAGGTTAACCAGAATACTTTTCTATGGCTCCTCACAATTAATTTCTTAAAAACGCTTAGGGCTTTTAAGATATAAATTGTGAGGAGCCACAAAAAAGTGTTTCTGATTAACCCGAGAAATCCTTCAGTCAATTTACAAATTAATAATCTCTAAAACGGAAAGCGTCTGAATTGTAAACAAACAGGCCAGCCAACGTGCTGGCGGTAATTAAAGAGAATTATTCTAAACCGGAAAGATGAACAATTAATGGAATATATCAGAATAATTTCTATTTCAATCACTCAGATTTTAGTAATCCGAGAACAATAGAAAGAGGGGGGGGGGGGTAATAGGGCGTTTTTGTTTGTATAAAGTTTTGAACGGATCTCATTTTTGTAATCTCCTGGGTTGGCTGGATTGACTTTTGAAGAGACTTTTTGAAATTCGACGAAATTTAATTATCTCGATTTTTATCTTTGCATGTACAGGGTTTTCTCATTACGATTATCGCTAAAAGTTACAAAGGGAGAAATAGGGAATATAATGGGAGACGACGCTGTCCGTGTTATTCGAGCTCCAGAGAAACCTGCTTCCTAAACATTTTTTTATTAGGCTTAACAAAATGAAAGGTATAAATATGGCTAGATTGTAAGTAGGGGAAGAATTGCTTTCTCCACGAATGACAAAGCATAAAAGAGCATTATAACTTTCACGAGTCGGCAGCAAAAGTAGGGAGACTTGGAGCTTTTACTGTCTCTCTCAACTTTACTTTTAATATCTTCGGTTATCGACGGAAGCCATAAATATAGATTGGAGAACAGGAAGACGATGAAGCAACGGGTTAGGGAATCGTTCAAAGGATATCCTATTAAAATATTTATGTACATTTTCTGATTAAAATAAAGTTTTATTTTAACGGTTTCTTAGTTTTATATATAGCAATATTTTATACTGTTTTAATAATTTTGAAAACATTTTTTCTTTATTTCATTATTTTAACATTTTAATTTAAGGAACCTGAAATATATATATATATCAGTTTTGAACCTCATTTTCGTCATCTAGGTAGAATCGATAGACATTAGAAGAAAAATTTCGAAAATCCCGCCATGAGTACGACCTCAATAGCCGATTTCCCTTAAGGGAATTATGCTAAAAATCCGATTAATAGAAGTTGTCGGTCATTAAAACAATAATGGAAGACGTCATAAGACAAACTATTTGCATACTCTCACATAATAAAGATCCTTTGAAAACAATATTTGGTATTTATGATTTGAATAAAGACAATTCATGGGACATCTGTTATTTTTAAAGTGCCATGAGTAATAATGTGTGGACTTTACTACTGAAAGCTGAAAATTTAAGAAATGCCCCAACAACTCTGGTTAATATTGAAGGCATTTTGTCCGCCTTTAATTAAGGTTGTAGGAGGGTGCTATTCCTAATCGGGTGAGGATATCTCGGGATAATCCGGATAGGATTAGGGATTGCCATGATCCGATCTGCTGTGGTTGTATTGGAGACGGCTGCTCAAGTTTAGTAGGCAATTTGTATTGCCTACCAGGCAACTTCGAAAATCCACCGGCAAAATGAAGTAGTTCGCTTTGTAATGCAGGGCATTATAAAGGGGACCATTGGAGGACAATCTTTCAAAAGAAGAAAGAAAATAAGACCAGGTTTGGAGCTGAAGAGGGATGGTTTGCCCAGGTCGCCGAGGGTTGAGCCAGGCCCGGTTGGTCCGGGTAACTCCCAGTGATCCCTTCCCTGTCTTACAAAGGTGTCTGGTGTAAGAAGAGTGCCGACACATTGGAGGATTTAGGCTTGAGGCAGCACGGAAATGCAGTGGATCAGCTCCCTTTGTGCTCTCGCGTTTTCCTGGGCGGGTCTGGGAGCGTATTTGCAGGCGAGGAATGGGCAACTGGGTGGAAGTACTAGTCCATGGTTGAGGGCAATCCATTTTGGCGATACGTTTTCCAAGGCAAGGAAAGTGTGGCGGGATTTGGTGATACTTTAATATTTTAGTGAATGTGTAAAATTATTTTATTAATTTTTTTTTTTGCATGTAGACGACGCAGACTCGTTCTCAGGGTGCTTCCACCTTTCTTCATGATTGTCCCACTTGGGACACACTTTGGGGTTAGGGAAGCCCCAGTTCCATGTATGGATTTCTGAGCACCTCAAAAATTATTAATTGTGAAGAGGAATTGTTTTATTTTGTATGCTATGTATTTATATTTATAGTTGATATCAAAACCCAAAATAAATAAAAATGTTAATATTTTGACGATTGAGAAAATAAGCATTTAACAACAGTTATACAACATTTAAATTTTACAATAAGATTTGTTCAATAACATTTTTTCGATCCGATTTTATATTAATGGGGCTATTTCGAATTTTCCCAATGGAATTCATATTCTCAGCTCCAAAGTATGGCGAAACCGATGGGCATTTGTGGAAATGTTTCAAAAACCACGTCATGAGTACGACCTCAATAGCCTATAGCTATTTATTGAAAGAGTTCACCCAGCAACCTGCGGCTGCCCTAATGTTTCTCTTTCTGTTTCACATCTTCTTCTTAACTGTGCAAAATACAATCTTCCAAGAAAAACGTCAAATCTGAAACCAAGCTTAAGGGAACTATTTGGAGTCTATAAAGAATACATCAATAGGCTTATGGCATTCTTAAAAGAAACCCATTTGTTCCAGGAAATATAGATTCATCTACTTCTAAGGACAATAGTAAATGCGGTACATTGTAATAAATGAATTAGTCAACATTTTGAAATTCATTAAACAAAATAACTTTTTATTACTGAGAATTATATACTAAACAGAATTTATTTTTCTCGATATAAAAAACTACCATAAAAACAAAAATTCACGATGATTTTCACATTTTTGGGCGTCAAAGTTAGGACTCGTAGGAATTTCTTAAAAAATATTCCATTTCATTTTCTAATGAATCACATTTCAAGTGTGGAAATTTGGGTTTTTTGTTTGTTTGTTTGTTGTTTTATATCCCTTTAAAAATAGAGATATCTGACCTGCAATTTCTTGAAAATCACTTCTTTCATTTTTTCGTCGCATTTTACTCTTTTTTACAAGAAAGCTTTCGTCATTCAACCCCATCGACTTGTCGTTTACTCTCGTGCAAGCTTGGTGACGTATTGGTCAGCCCCCTTTTGGCAGGCGTGTAATAGTTGTCAATAGTGTTTAAACTCGGGGAATTGAGAAGGCAATTTCTTGGTTCTCCAAAATTAAGTCACAGTGATTATTCATATATATTTTTTTGAATGGTTAAGATTGGCAGGCATTGTATAAGTATTTAGTAAAGTGTAGTTTAGCCCCCCCCCCCCCCGTACGCCATCTTGTTTTGTCACCGTCTAAGGATCCAACGAATTAGGAGAGTTTTAAAAAAAATTAAGTTAACATTAAAATCCCCACTCTCGGTTAAAACCGCCGATGGCGTATTTTGGAAATTTTTGAATGCGGTCACTAAAGTCCTAAAAAAGTGGTCTAAGGTGATAAAAAAGATCAAGATGGGAAAACAAAATGGCCGCGGTCATCATTTTGAAAAGTGCGCCACCAAGGGCTAAACTACACTTTCACCGTGTATGTGTGTGTCACAAGGGAAACGCAAATTTCTAATATTTCAAATTCATGAACACATGAATGAACAGGAAGAACTCAGCTGACGGACAAGATAGTCCAAGTTGTGTTTGCTTGTTTGTATATTTTAGTAAAAGTTTCTTTTATTATTTAAAAAAAAAAAATTGTAATGTATTTTGCTAATGTTCTAAATAAACATATTTTATTATCAGCGCCGGACTGTCAGGTCTCTGGGCCCTCGGCAAATATAGTCGGGCCCCCCCCCCCCTCCCCGCGGAATGTTTAATAACAAATATAGCACCAACAATTTTTTATTTAGTAACATATAAATATATATATATATATATATATACACACACACACACACACACACACACACTCACATACCCCCACTTGCATGTTTTTAATAAGAATATTTTTAATTGAAAATAGAAAAATAAGTAGCTTATAAACTTTGACTTTGAGGTTATAAAATCCTCATATATAATTCATACAAATATTTACTGCAGGATTGAAAGCTAATACAAAAATTAATAAATCTAGATTTAAAATATCAAATAAAAATTTCAAAGATTTGTAATAATAATTTAGGGCATTAATTCCTTACAAGAGGCTCACGTTGGCCATTTGAGCTAAAGCGTTGTCCCTTAATTTCACATTGTAAGCCTAGAGTACCGAGTTCGATACCCGCCTGTGCAATAGTAATTTATTTGGTGACGGACTCATTAAATAAATTCCTTAATTCCACCCTGTCTAGAAAAGGGTGCTAACCTGTAGATAGCCCGTCCCAATTAGCCTTAGTTGCTATAAGTGGACGTTAATAAATAATTAAAAACTATATTAATTCCTAAGAAAAAGTTACCAATTTTTTAAAAAGCCTCTAAGAATAGCATAAAGTGAAAAATCGTCACGCAGGGGCTGCGTAAACTAAGCAGATTTCCCTCGTAAAGTTTAGTAATAGCTAAATATACATACTGCTAACACAACACCGTGAATAAATTCAAACGGAAATAAGAAATGTTTCATGTAAGGGGGGGACGCAAATTTCAATACGCTACTGAACCGACTAGTAGCTTATTATTGTTAGGTTAGAAATGTAAACAAACGCCCACCGCGTCCCGCCATCCACAACGGAAAGAAAAACAATTAACTGAAATATATCAGAATAGAACACATTCATTTTATTGAAGACTATTTACTATATCTAGTACTGTAATTAATAATGAGTTCAATCATATGATCTTAAGTCTACGTCAAATCAATAAAATTTTAGTAATCCTAAACGTTAATATAGGGGCGGAGTCAAACACAGTACATAAATGCATGTATCTACTATAATAAAGGTCTCTTGAATACAATTTTTGGTGTTATAACTTTCGCAATATATGTGAATTATTAATGTATGACAGAGTATTGTTTACGTAACAGTGATTAGAAGTGGCCCGTTGTTGGTGAACACTGAGAAAATGCAAATATCTCGGTTAATATTCAAGTATAAAGAGAATAAATGTATATTAACATATAATATATAGTAAATTTTAATTTGTCAATAAGATTGATTCTTGTATAATTTTTTCGATCCGACTGTATGAGTAACGTAGATATTTTCTGAATTTTCTTTTGTCTCCTCTCTTAAACTCTCACCCTTCATACTCCACTGTTTCGGCATGATTTCAAGCCCGTTAACGAACTTTGATCATTTTTCTTTTTACATAAAACGCTATAAATATGAAGATTTGGTAAGGATTAACTCAAAGAATTGCAGACGCGGCTAAGAGCGGTAAACAAGACATATATATATATATATATATATATATATATATCGATATATATCTATAAATCTAAATCGATAAAAATGTATACCGTTTTGAACGTACACGGCCACATTTTAGCGTCATCTACCAAAGGTAATATCGATGGACATTTGAAGTAAAAGATGTCAGAAAATTTTCCGTCGATGGAGAAAGTGCAACCTCAATGAGGGCTGATTTCCCTTAAGGGAAATCTGCTAAAATGCTATCGAAACATTTGCTAATAGTAATATGTATCAGCGATGCATTTACAAATGTAAATAAATATGATTTGGGGTGTTAATTGATAATACAATTAATTTATGTTTAAATTTAGCCTTGACAGCCGGCACTGTTTATTATTATTATATTCATATTATAAACTAGTAGAAAATTCGAGTTGCTATTTAGCCACAACTACTTGAAAATAAACGATCAAACTACTTAAGAAGAGTATAAATGCACAATTGTGTACTTCGAGTAGTTAGAAAGTGATTGATAATAAAAAAAAGGAGTTAAACAAGGGGAGAAGTATTTAAATTTTCGCGCCATTTTTAACCGAACACTTGAATGAAACGTTTCCTCGCTGATTTCAATATCAGGCAGAAAGGTCCCACACAAATATTACTGTCTAATGTATTAGAAGATATTTGCATTTGATCAGATTTTTCTTCCGGAAAACCAACTAACTAATTTATAAATAAATAACTGACAATTCAGAAAACCGACATTTTTCGCTTTTAAAATATTTCACTTACTACTTATAAGGAAGTGACAAAAATATTATTTGGACACTACACAACTTCCTTGAATTCGTATTAAATGAAATGTACTTCCATGGACTTCACCTAAAATTATTTATTTAAAAGTCATAAAGGTTATCTCAATGAATCAGATCAAAAAAATGTCAAAGGACATCATTCCTAGATCTATTCGTGGTAAACAAAAAAAGGTTCAATACAAATCTTCTGTATCTTTAATATCATTACATTTGTCAATTTTTAACTTGGCTTTCCCGAAACTACATCCCCCCTTTAGTAAGTTTCGAGAGAATAACTATGTTGAATTCTGAAAACCCTGAAATTTCGCGATAACAATATTTTTCTAAGTAAGAAAAAAAAAAAAGCAGAGGCTGCGTAAGCTAAGCAGATTTCCCACGTGTTATACAATGTTTCCAACCTAATCATAATTAAATTGATATTTTGAAATTTCGAAAAACCAACCGCCCCCCCCTCCTCTAAACCCTATTTCCTGTTCCAGCCATTAACGAATATGAACAACAGAATAAAACTGTTAAATACTGAGTATGGTTTAGATGAAATAACCTTTTTCGAATAAAGAGCGAAAAGTACGACGCCAATAAATAACGCATTTGCATTTATCTCACAAAGTAAAACTTCAATGTAAAACATTTTCGGTATTTGATTTTGGAATGAAGCGGTTCAAAATATAACAGCTTATTGTTAATATGACACTAGTAGGAGTGGGGGTTCACTGAAAGCTGAAAACTGAAAAACTCATATATCTCGGTTAATATTAATTATATCGAAAATATGTATAGAACAACATTTATAGAGCATTAAATTTGTAATAAGATTAGTTCTATACAAGTTTTCGATCCAATGTGTAGTAACGGAGATATTTCGATTTTTCGAAATTCATCCCCTCTGAACCCCCCTCCAGCTGGTCAGATTTCAACCATAAACGAACTTGATCTTTCTTTTTATATAAATCGATTATGTATCGAGTTTGGTAACGATAAGATAAATATTACGAGCGTTATAGAGGTAAAAGACGAATATAAATATATATAGTTTTGGACGGACCTCCCTGTCAGTAACCTCCTCGCTCCCGTAATCTCCCGGGTAGGATCAATGGACATTTGAGGAAACTTTAAGAAAGTCACGGCACGGGTACAACCTCAATAGCTGATTTAACTTAAAGGACGTATATTAAGAAGGACGGCAAGCAGTCGAAAGTCCATGGCGATTAGGAAATGAATCTATTTTGTATAATACGATTGAATTGCTAAGACACCTACCTTTAGTTTGGTTGTTTCGCTAGCGTCTTCGGTGTGCTGAGCCTCGTCACACTTCTCCTGTGCTGGACCGAGTTTGAGCTTCATGCTTCAGCTGTAGATTGCCAAGAGTGACAGAGAGAGAGAGCGAGAGATAGCGTAGTGCTGCCGTGATAATGCAAGGGTACCAGAGGCACTGTCTCTCCGCGGCGAGAAGGCGAGCGTGAAACAGCCTCTACCCTCGGAGTGCAGGGGCTGACTGGCGATCAGCTGGTCCTCCCCACCGCTTCTCCGGCCTGCCCGCCTCTCGGGCTCCGAGTATGCCCGATTTTGCACGAACGTGGCCGAACTTCCTATCTTCCATCGGCCAGCCCAACATTAACCTCAATTAGCAGATTTCCCGGTACTTATCCATTATCGGGTGGCCACCCGTTTGAAGAAGATTATTAAAACATAATAAAAAAAGAAAATCACTTTTCAGCAGATTTCCTTTGAGGGAAATCAGCTATTGAGTTCGTACTCATGACGTAATTTTCGAAAATGAGGTCCGTTCAAAATTATATATAAAGTCTGTCACGCAGGGGCTGCGTAAAGTAAGCAGATTTCCCTCGTGAAGTTTTACAACAGAGAAATTTCACGAGAGTCGAGCAGTTAAGGAAACGGCCGAAGTTTTTCTTCAAATGTCCATCGATCCTACATTCTAGATCAAGAAAATGAGGTCCGTTCAACACTATATCTATATATATATATATATATATATATATATATATATATATGTATATGTCTGTTAACACTCTAGCGGTCGCAATTTTTGTTTGATCGTTACCAAACTCGATATTTAATCATTTAATGTAAAAAGAAAGATCAAGTTCATTAATGCCTGAAATCGGGCCAGTGGGAGGGGGGTTTATAGTGGGGATTTTCGAAAATTCAAAATATCTCCGTTAGTATGCGTTGGATCGAAAAATTGTATAGAACCAATCTTATTGGAGATTAAATTTACTATAAATATTGTTATATACATTTATTCTCTATCTTGAATATTAACCGAGATATTTGCATTTTTATGAAGTCTGTGGTCGGGTGTTGTTCGGGTTAGTTCGGCAGTGTTCGTGAGCCTTGCTCTGGTGGAAGCTTCTAACCTAACCTGTAGTTTCTAACCTTACCCAACCTTCGTTAATTTTTTTTTTTTTTGCAAATTGGTTCTTTTCATCCGCCCCCCCCCCCTTCTTTTGGTCTTGGACTACTAAAATTTGAGTTATTAAAATAAATTAAATTATTCTTACAATTCAGAAGCCGTTTCAGTTGGGAGTTTATTAAAATTAACTGAAAGATTTCCCATTACCGTTTGTATTTACTCATGGTGGTGTTGTGTTACCAGTATGCAGATTTCTCTATTGCTAAACTTCACATAGGAAATCTGCTTAGTTTACGCAGCCCCTGCGTGACGGACTTTTAGCAGATTTCCCTTAAGGGAAATCAGCTATTGAGGTTGTACTCATGAAGGAATTTTCGAAATTTTTCTTCAAATGTCCATCGATCCTACCTAGTAGATGACGAAAATGAGGTCCGTTCAAAACTGTATCTCTCTCTCTTTCTCTCTCTCTCTCTCTCTCTCTCTCTATATATATATATATATATATATATATATATATATATATATATATATACATTTAGTCGTAGTCTTAAAAAGAAAGATATTGTTCGTTAATGGATGAAATCAGACCAGTGGGAGGGGGGGTTTAGAGAGTAGGATTTTCTAAAATTCGAAATATCTCCGTTACTATACATCGGATTGAAAACGTGTATACCCAACTTATAGCACATTAAATTTACTATAAATATTGTTATATACATTTATTCTCTATCTTGAATATTAACCGAGATATTTGCATTTTTATGAAATCGGGGTGGATAACGGAGGTGAAGTATAACGTCTCGTGGGAAATCTGCTTAGTTTACGCAGCCCCTGCGTGACGGACTTTTTATACTTGGCTAGGTTATCTTAGCCATTCTGTATATTATATTAATATAAAATGAGAGATCGTTTATTAACAATATTTGGTTTTTTTTATCGCCAGTTGGTGATGGTTTATTATCACACCACTACCTTGCAGAGTTGATGTGACAGACGACGGCCGGGGACGAACGCATAATGCAAATACTCCGCGAAATCGTCCAGTTTTGGGATAACTCTAATTTATAATTAAATTTTCCCATTCAAATAATTTCAAGAAATGTTATTTTAAATATTAAAGTGATTTTCATTTAATAATCGTCTTTAAATGGATGGGGCCCCGATAATCGATAAATACCACCCGTCCACGCCGTTTATTAGCAGATTTCCCTTAAGGGAAATCAGCTATTGAGGTTGTATTCATGACGCAATTTTCGAAACGGTCGACACGCAGGAGTTACGTAAACTAAGCAGATTTCCCACGAGCTGGTATAACACGCCGAACTGATGAATAGAAGGAAGGGCTTACAAGTACGAATAACATGGTTAATACTTATGATACGAAAAAATGTATAGAACAACAATTGTATAGCATTAATCGTTTAACAAGAATGATTCTATAACATTTTACGAACCAACTTATAAAAACGAAAATATATTGATTTTTCGAATTCCCCCTCCAAACCCCCACTATTCCATTTCCGATTTCCGACAATGACAAATATAATCTTTAGTGTTGACTGAAACGGTTAAATATCGAGTATGGTGTAGATCAAATAAATATTTTCGATCGAAACATCTTCATTGATAACGTGATCACAAGTTATTTACATGTAACACACAATGAAAACGTCCAATGAAAACCATGTTCCGTATTTAGCCTTGCAATGAAGTATTGTAGTTCACGACATAACAGGGAGCGTGGGGGTTTTTACTCAAGGCCGAAAATTAAAAAAACACAAAAATCTCGGTTAATATTCATAATACAGAAACGTCCGTCACGCAGGGGCAGCGTAAACTAAGCAGATTTCCCATGTGTAGTTTTATAATAGAGTAATTTCACGAGAGCCAAGCCAGTGAAGAAAACGGCCGAACTAGGTTTTGGCGGGAAAGTAACTCTCATTCGTTAGGCGCCCCGATTTAATAAAAGTTCAAATATCTCAGTTAATATTCAAGATAGAGAAAAAATGTATATGACAATATTTATAGTAAATTTAATTTGCAATAAGATTAATTCTGTATAATTTTTCGATCCGACGTATAGTAACGGAGATATTTCGAATTTTCGAAAATCCTCCCCTCTAAACCCCCCCTCCCACTGGTCCGATTTCAGCCGTTAACGAACTTGATCTTTCTTTTTACATAAAACGACTAAATATCGAGTTTGGTAACGATCAAACAAAAATTGCGACCGCTACAGCGGTAACAGACAAATATATATATATATATATATATATATATATATATATATATATATCTAGATATATACACAGTTTTGAACGGACCTCATTTTCGTAATCTACTAAGTAGGATCGATGGAAATTTTAAGAAATGTTTCGAAACTCGCGTCATGGGTACGACCTCAATAGCATTTCCCTCAAGGGAAACCTGCTAAAAAGGCAATAAGAAATAATTCAGTCAAATGTACATTTTAATAACCTCCACTACAGGAAGCGTCTGAATTGTAAACGCCAACCTCTCAGAGCTGAATAGATAAAATTTTATTGACCGGAAGTAAAAAAAGTCCGTCACGCAGGGGCTGCGTAAACTAAGCAGATTTCCCACGTGAAGTTTTACAATAGAGAAATCTGCCTAATAACAACTGTAGTAGTAAGAAACCTCTAAACCTAAAACATTATTTAGGGCGTAATAACCCAGTAGTTTCTAGCCCCAAAAAACAGTTAACCTAACCTCTAAACCTATTCACGAGGGACGAATAGTTATGGAAACGGCCGCCAGAGCTCTCGGCGAAAAGTCCGAACATAGCCTACTGGCGACCACACGCAGAATACAAATGCAAATATCTCGGTTAATATTCAAGATACAGAAAAAATGTATAGAACAATATTTATAGTAAATTTAATTTGCAATAAGATTGGTTCTATACAATCTTTTGATCCGACGTATAGTAACGGAGATATTTCGAATTTTCGAAAATCCTCCCCTCTAAACCCCCCCTCCCACTGGTCCGATTTCAGCCGTTAACGAACTTGATCTTTCTTTTTACATAAAACGCTTAAATATGAAGTTTGGTAAGGATCAAACAAAAATTGCGACCGCTAGAGCGGTAACAGACAAATATATATATATATATATATATATATATATATATATATATATATATATATATATATATATATATATCTATATATATATAAAATTGTAACCTCTGTCTGTACATTGATTTTTTTCACGAAATTTCACGATAGCTTTTCGTTTCACATGTCATAGACACCATAACTGCATTTTGTTTCTTTGGTGTCTGTTTGTTTGTTTGTTTGTTTATTTGTTTGTTTGTTTGTTTGTTTGTTACCTTTTCACGCATAAACGGCTGAACCGAATTTTATGAAACTTGGTATGTATATTACTACTAACCCAACTTAGACTTTAGGCTATATTAATATCCTCTGAGACGAACAGGAGTGGGGGTTATAAGGGAAGCCAGAAATTAAAAATAGCGATATTTCGATTCCTATTGGTTTTTCGGCAAATATGCACATAACAAAAGTTGTTTATTTTGTTATTTAGAGTAACTTTTGTTATATACACTTTCGTCGTATACCGAGTTATAAACGAGATATACGCTAAAACCTATAGAGCAAGTGAACTATTTTATATGGCACAAAAGAATCAACCAAACTAAATAAAACTCGGTATGTGTATTAGCACTAATGCTTTCATTATAACAAGTCATGCCAACATTTCTAGGGACGGGCAGGAGTGGGGGTTATAAGGGAAGCCAGAAATTAAAAATAGCGATATTTCGTTTCTTATTGGTTTTTCGGCATATATGAACATAACAAAAGTTGTTTATTGTGTAATTTAGAGTAACTTTCGTTACATTCACTTTTGCCGTATACGGAAGTATAAATGAGTTATACTCTAAAAACAATAGAGGGATTCGTATTGGTTTCTTGGCAAATATGAACATAACAAAAGTTGTTTATTTTGTTATTTAGTGTAACTTTTGTTATATACACTTTTCTTTTATAACAAAGTATAAACGAGATATACACTAAAAACTAAAGCGGGGGCAACTATTTTATTGGGCACTAACGGTAGAACCGAACTTAACAACACTCGGTTTGTAATTAGCATTAATTCTTCCATGATTATAAGCTATACTAAAAATTTTAGGTTCCAAGGGGAATGGGGGTTATAAGGGAGGCCTGAAATAAAAATTCGCGATATTTCATCGTCTATTTGGTTTTTGGCAATCGTGCACATAGCATAAGTTGTTTACTTTTTTAATTAGTGTAAATTTTGTTTTATAATTATTTTTTTTTGTAAAATAAGGTATGAAGCAAGTAATTTGCTTAGAAATATTGATATGCTCAACAATACATTCCAATATGAACTACCCAGGTATCTCACCTGGATAAGTTAATTCAAATCCATGTTAAAATTTTATCCTTAATAATTCAAAACTATGTTATTTTTTAACGCCAGTAACAGTTTGCACCAAATAAGGTATACTGCCCCACCCTTCTCTAAGTGTATTTAATACATTATTTAATCAAAACGTGAATAATATTCTAAACAGTTGTAGAATTGTGAAGATAATGAAATATGATTTTTTAATATATTTGAATGTATTAGAGGATAGCTATCCAAAATGGATTGCAGGTTGGCAGCACTGAGGCTATGTAAGTGTCGAGCTACTTCCTTTGTCCTATCAGTTCTGCCGCTTCCCTTCCGACCTCATATTGGTCTATGTTTACATGTTAATTGATGCTTATAGGAATGTATTATTATTCTCAGGAATGTGAATTTCTTTAATAATCATAAATAAATAATTTACAAGAATAAACGCTAGGGAGGTGCACTCAGGTATTTCTGGTATTTATTAATTCTGCTCCGTTAATGCATTATGATATACTTTACTGAAAACCAATATGAATACACAGTTTACAATCGAGACTTATGGAAGAGTGTTTTAATAGAGGCTATGACGTACCTAAAACACCTGTCACCGTTGGACATTGTACTACATGAAGGGAAAGAAACTTATTCATACTTGGTTTGGAAGATAGAATAAATTCTAGGATTATGAATTATATGGTCCATCACTTTATAAAGAAAAAATTGCATACACAGAGGACGGGAAATATAAAAATATTGAGGACAGTGAAGTCTTAAATAACAAATAATTTTATTATTAACAAATCCACAGTAACGACGGGTATAAATTCTAAACACTGGGACAGGGAAATAAAAAAAATATTGTGGAAAGTAAAGCCTTGCCAAAAACATACCATCTTCATTCAGCCTCAAATGAATTCCCGGGCGAAGCCGGGTACCTTTGCTAGTATATATATATATATATATAGATATATATATACAGTTTTGAACGGACCTCATTTTCGTCATCTACTAGGTAGGATCGATGGACATTTGAAGAAAAATGTCGAAAATTCCGTCATGAGTACAACCTCAATAGCTGATTTCCCTTAAGGGAAATCTGCTAACAATTATTGTATTATAATTAATATAATTCATGAATTTTATTGGAAAGTGTTAATTATGTGTAGTACTGTAGTTAATAATCAACCACAATAATTTTTATCTCCATCACTCTAATTTTAGTAATCCAAGAACAAAAGATGGGTACGGGGAGTTCATCAGAACGTATTTTCATGTATCTCATCTAGAAAGGTTTGTTGTAAAGAATATTTGGAATTCCGGGTTAAAATAAGACGGTTCATGATAGTGTTGCGAAAATTAAAGGATTAGCAGAGAGAGCAGCGTATTTGGGAAGTGCGATATAGATCAAAGAAGCCGACAGAGGGTCGAGCTCCTATTAGAACCTTGCAGTCCAGACGTCAAAGGGCCCAGCCAATTCCCCTTTGATGTTGCCGACGACCTATATAAAGAACCGGCCAGCCACGAGCGAGTTTTATGTAAAAAGAAAGAACAAGTTCGTTACTGGCTGAAATCGGACCAGTAGGAGAGGGGGTTTAGAGGGGGGATTTTTGAAAATTCGAAATATCGACTCATTAAATGATATTCTTAGTCTCACCCTGGCTAAAAAAATGGGTTAATTTAACTCACAGTTTACAAAAACAGCGTAGCTACGTGTTTACTGATAAAATAATAGTCTTAATAAAAGTGTGACATGGTTTTGCTTAGTTTTATACTTTCTCCATTGAATATCAACACTTTAGACTACACGACCACTTCATTAGGGATAATCGTATATATTTTTAATTTCTTACCGTTATCGATCTAAATCAGCTGACTTAAGCCTCCATTACTTTGGTAAGCCAAATCTTCGACTGACGCGGGCTAGTGGAAGGTGTTATAGAATGATGTAGCCCAAATTAGTTAATAATTTGCCTTCTTGTATTAAAGATTTTTTATCTTCTGACGAGTCTTCTACGCATGTAAGGAACGCGAAAGTGTAGAGAAATAAAAAGGATTTTAATAAACATTTGAGATTTTTTTTTTTTTTTCACCTTAAGCCATGGATTACTACTTACTACTAAAAACTATCACTCGGTTAATTATTTTAACGATACAGGAATCACAAATATATGTGTTTGCGAAAATTACGAATACATGATGAATAGAATCCTTCAGAGAGAGAGAGAGAGAGAGAGAGAGAGAGAGAGCAGTTGCGATATTTGGGAAGTGGCGAAAATAGATCAATAGAAGCCGACAGAAGGTCCTAGCTTCTTACTAGACCCGTCCAGCCCCAACGTCCGAAGGGACCAGGACAATTCCCCTGTTGATGTATGCCGACGACCTATATAAAGAACCAGCCAGTCCGGCGAGCGAGTCAGTTTCTATCTCAAGAGCTCATATGTGCGTTCCAGGTGCTTTTTTTTTTTTACAAGTGCGACTTAGTGTCAGTGCGATATAAAGTGGTTTTTTTTATAAGACAAACAACAGTGTTGATGCCGTGACTAAGTAAGTAAACAGTTTAGTGCTCGTGGTGATTATCTCTAGACCAGTGCAGTGGCGCGAAGTAAAGGACAGTGCAGTGCCGTCTTTTGGTGTAATTCAGCGACCGTGAGTGAATTATTGGTCTGTGTAATCTGAAGAACAGTGACGCTATCAGTGCATACTGTGAGTAGTAATTAAGAATAATTACCAAGTGTATTGCGCATTGTGAAATAAATCGTGCAGTGATAAAAAAATGTGAAACTTGTGAGTGTTTAATTTTGCAATCCAAAAGAACTCTCATTAACAACGTTTATTACTTGATTTTGTAATAAAAACGTAACAATATAATAGCTTGTTCACAACGTGGCATCACTGAAAATGGCACGGTTTACAGAAGGCTGAAATCTAGAAAATGACAATACCTCTTTAAATATTGGAGATATAGAAAACATCTATATAACAACATTAGCTGAACATTAAATTTGGAGTAATATTGGTTCTATATAATTGTTCGGTACTTGTGTATTATATCCACCACATTTTAGTTCCACTAGTTCCACGCTAGAATGCGCTACTGAAGTGCGACGCTAGCTCTCCCAGGCTAATGAGGTTATCTTTTGTCATAGTTTCGTTTGCTGTTTATTGTGATGTTTAGAGTTTCTTAGTCCTTTAAAAATGCCTCTTTGGGATTTGCCAACGACTGAAGAAGAAAGTGTTCTAAATCACATTGTATGAAACTTTATAGTGGAAGAAAAAGTATTTTTTGGAAGTGTAATGTAAGAAAGTGTGGTGAGTAAGTCGGCGTTCGGATTGACACTTGGTTCGAAGGAAGTAAAATTCCATTTTGTAATGCATTGAAGTTCATTTACTGCTGGTGCGAAGAATTGACATTGTCAATTTTTGCAAAAAACAACTCAAAGTTTCCAATAAGACTGCTATTGATTGGAACAGTTACATGAGGGATTTATGTCCTTAGATATGAAGAACAGTATTTCCACACATTTCCCGCCTAAATGTGAATAAAATGTTTTATTTTTAAAAATTGTGTTTTCTTTTATTTATCATTATAATCCCGTAGAAGGTTATAAGGTAAGTATAACCTCCCTTGCGGGCAATGAATCGTACTACTTAAAACAGTACCACACTCTAGCGTGGAACTAAAATGTGGTGGATATAATACACAAGTACCAATTGTTCTAACGGAGATATTTTGAATTTTTGAAATCCCCTCCCTTCTAGCCGCGAACGATCACCATCTTTTGTTTTACATAAAACGTTTAAATGTCGTATTTGGTAACGATCATACAAAAATAGCGAGCCCTAGGTCGGTAACAGGCAAATATACCTATATAAAATTTTGAACGGATCCCTTAATATCCTACAAATGAAAGCTTAAGATATGTTTCCGTTGTTTATAAGATATATTAGTAAACTCTAAAGTTTGTCTGATTTTCCGGTTGCCTTCGTAAAAGATCGGAAACGTTCGTAACCTGTATCGTGAGCAGGCAGCAGGAGCTGCTGTCAGTGGAGGGAGGGAGCCACCCCCACCACCCACCCTTATCAATCGATAACAGCATCAGGTGCACCAGCACTTCACCTGTCACCCCTTATCAGTCAGGATGTCAAGCCTTGAAGAGTGCCCTCTGATTGATTCCGCTGATAATAAAGTTCGACAAGCAAGAGGCTGCGTAACGAAGCAGATTTCCCACAAGCGAAGTAATATTTAATATTGACATTAGAACAGAATCAAACTGGTTACTGTCATCCCTTATCAGTCAGGATGTCAACCCTTGAAGGGTGCCCTCAGATTGATTCCGCTGATAATAAAATTCGACAAGCAACTGGCTGCGTAACGAAGCATATTTCCCACGAGCGAAGTAATATTTAATATTGACATTAGAACAGAATCAAACTGGTTACTGTCACCCCTTATCAGTCAGGATGTCAAGCCTTGAAGAGTGCCCTCTGATTGATTCCGCTGATAATAAAGTTCGACAAGCAAGAGGCTGCGTAACGAAGCATATTTCCCACGAGCGAAGTAATATTTAATATTGACATTAGAACAGAATCAAACTGGTTACTGTCACCCCTTATCAGTCAGGATGTCAACCCTTGAAGGGTGCCCTCAGATTGATTCCGCTGATAATAAAGTTCGACAAGCAAGGGGCTGCGTAACGAAGCAGATTTCCCACGAGCGAAGTAATATTTAATATTGACATTAGTACAGAATCAAACTGGTTACTGTCACCCCTTATCAGACAGGATGTCAACCCTTGAAGGGTGCCCTCTGATTGATTCCGCTGATAATAAAGTTCGACAAGCAAGGGGCTGCGTAACGAAGCAGATTTCCCACGAGCGAAGTAATATTTAATATTGACATTAGAACAGAATCAAACTGGTTACTGCCACCCCTTATCAGTCAGGATGTCAATCCTTGAACTTCGCCCTCAGATTGATTCCGCTGATAATAAAGTTCGACAAGCAAGGGGCTGCGTAACGAAGCAGATTTCCCACAAGCGAAGTAATTTTTAATATTGACATTAGAACAGAATCAAACTGGTTACTGTCACCCCTTATCAGTCAGGATGTCAACCCTTGAAGGGTGCCCTCTGATTGATTCCGCTGATAATAAAGTTCGACAAGCAAGGGGCTGCGTAACGAAGCAGATTTCCCACGAGCGAAGTAATATTTAATATTGACATTAGTACAGAATCAAACTGGTTACTGTCACTCCTTATCAGTCAGGATGTCAATCCTTGAACTTCGCCCTCAGATTGATTCCGCTGATAATAAAGTTCGACAAGCAAGGGGCAGCGTAACGAAGCAGATTTTCCACGAGCGAAGTAATATTTAACATTTTATTTTAATATTTATTTATTAACGTCCACTTTATGCTACTGTGGTTAATAGGGACGGGTTATCTACAGGTTACCACTCTTTTCTAGACAGGGTGAAATTAAGGAATTTGTTTAATGATTCCATCGCTAAATAAAATCCTACTACCCAGCACGGGATACAACTCGCCACTCTAGGTTTACCACGTGAGGTTAAGACGAGCGCCTTAACTCACATGGCCAACCTGAACCCTCAAGAAATATTTAACATTAGTATTGATTCAGAACGAAACTAAACAGCTAAAAATGAATAGGGATATTGGTAGGTTGGTAGGTTTTGTGGTATTTATGGGGTCTAGCATTTTTTTTTAATTATAAATATCATTAATATTTATTAGAAATTATTGTCTTTTCCCCCCATAAAAAAGTTATTTAATTAAGGTCTATTTAATTAAAATTAATAGGATATTATTATTATTTATTAACGTCCACTTTTTGCAACTTAGGCTAATTGGGACGGGTTATCTACAAGTTACCACCCTTTACTAGCCAGGGTGGGATTTTAGGATGTTATTTAATGAATTTCGTCACTAAATAATTTTCTTTACCCAGGCGAGAATCGAACTCGCCACTCTAGGTTGATTAATAGAATAAGAAAAAAATAACCAATATCCCTATTCATTTTTGAGCAGTGCAGTTCGACTTTTTCTTCAATCATATAGTTTGGATTTAATTTTAATATGGTTTTCCACGTCTCAGAGAGAGCGACATCGTCCACGCCGTTTATTAGCAGATTTCCCTTGAGGGAAATCAGCTATTGAGGTTGTACTCATGACGCGAGTTTTGAAAAATTTCCTAAAATGTCCATCGATCCTACCCAGGAGATGACGAAAATGAGGTCCGTTCAAAATTATATATATATATATATATATATATATATATATATATATATATATATATATATATATATATAGATTGATATATTTGTCTGTTAACGCTCTAGCGGTCGCAATTTTTGTTTGATCATTACCAAAGTTCATATTTAATCGTATTATGTAAAAACAAATATCTCCGTTATTATGCATCGGATCGAAAAATTGTAAAGAATCAATCTTATTGCAAATTAAATTTACTATAAATATTGATCTATACATTTTTTCTTTATCTTTAATATTAACTGAGATATTTGCATTTGCATTGTGTGTGTGTGTGGTCGGCAGGAGTCGGCTATGTTCGGCACTTTCCGCCGAGAGCTAGTGCGGCCGATTTCGTAACTAATCGTCCCTCATGAATTGGTTTAGAGATTCCTTACTATTGCTGCCTTTATTAGGCAGATTTCTCTATTGTAAAACTTCACGTGGGAAATCTGTTTTTCAGCCTTCAGTAAAGCCCCACTTCTTATTAATAATGAGTTATTATATCATGAACTACTTTATACTAAGGTTAAATACCAATTCATGGTCTCATTGAAGTTTTAGCTGATAGTGTGTGTATCTGTTACTTCTCTATCTCAAATAATTATTGTCTGATCGTTACCTAACATGATATTTCTAAAAAGAAAGATCAAGTTCTTTAACGGCTGAAATCGGACTAGTGGGTGGGGTTAGAAGTGGATAATTTTGAAAATTCAAAATATCTCCGTTACCATACGTCGGATCGTAAAAGTGTACAGAATCAATCTTATTATAAATTAAATGCATTATAAATGCTGTTATATTACATATGCATTCTCAGTCTTGTATACTAACCGAGATACCTTCATTTTTCAGCAAACCAGTTGTTTGTTTGTTACCTTTTCACGCATAAATGGCTGAACCGAATTTTATGAAACTTGGTATGTATATTACTACTAAGCCAACTTAGACTTTAGGCTATATTAATATCCTCTGAGACGAACAGGAGTGGGGGTTATAAGGGAAGCCTGAAATTAAAAATAGCGATATTTCGTTTCCTATTGGTTTTTTGGCAAATATAAACATATCAAAAGTTGTTTATTTTGTTATTTAGAGTAACTTTTGTTATATACACTTTTTTCGTATACCGTATTATAAACGAGATATACGCTAAAACCTGTAGCGGAAGTGAACAATTTTATTTGGGACAAAAGACCCAACCGAAATAAATAAAACTCGGTATATGTATTAGCACTAACGCTTTAATTATAACAAGCCATACCAACATTTCTAGGGACGGGCAGGAGTGGGGGTTATAAGGGAGACCTGAAATTAAAAGGAGTGATATTTCGTTTCCTATTGTGGTTTCGGCAAATATGCACTTAACAAAAGTTGATTATTTTGTTATTTAGAGAAATTTGCACAAACATTCTTTTCAATATGAACTACCAGGTACCTCACCTGGAATAATTAATTCTAATTACAATATATTATTATAATATTTTGTCCTTAATAATTTAAATCTATGCATAATGGACTGGAAACGGGTAATATGTCATTATGGAGGACAGTGAAGACTTACATAAAAAATTAATTTTATTTTTAACAAATCCACAGAAACGACGGGTATTAACCCTAAACACTGGGACGGGTAAATGTCAAAATATTTTGCAAAGCAAAGCCTTGCCAAAAAAATACAATCGCCATCCAGCCTCAAATGAATTCCCGGGCGAAGCCGGGTATCTGAGCTAGTATATATATATATATATATATATATATATATATATATATATATATATATTTGTCTGTTACCGCTCTAGCGTTCGCAATTTTTGTTTGATCGTTACGAAACTCAAAATGTAGTCGTTTTATGTAAAAAGAAAGATCAAGTTCGTTAACGGCTGAAATCGGACAAGTGGGAGGGTGGGGGGGGGTTTAGAGGGGGGGATTTTCGAAAATTCGAAATATCTCCGTTACTATACGTCGAATCGAAAAATTGTATAGAACCAATCTTATTGCAAATTCCATTTACTGTAAATAATGTTCTATACATATTTTCCGTATAATGAGTATTAACCGAGATATTTGTATTTTTTGTAATGAGTTCCGCTTTCAGTAAACCCCCACTCCTACTTGGGACATATTAATAATAAGCTGATATCTCATGAACCACCTCATTATTAGGTTAAATACAAAATATTGTTTTCAACAAAGCTTTATATTACGAGGTACAAACAAATACGTTCTGTTGACCCCCCCCCCTTTTTTTCTTGGGCTACAAAAATCTGAATGATTGAGATAGAAATTATTTTGATTCATTTCAAATTTCTCCACTAACTATAGTAAATAGTTTCCAATAAAATTAATAATTTATATTCAGATATATTTCTTTAATTGTTTGTTTTTCCGGTCTATCTATCGATACTGCGCTACAAGGTTGGCTAACCTGTTTGTTTACAATCCAGCCGTATTACGTTGTAGGGACTATTAACTTATATTGTAAATTCACTGAAAGATTTCTCATTACCGTTTGTAATTATTCACTAATATTCACGGAAGTGTTACCTGTATGTATATTTATCTATTGTAAACCTACGCTGGCTAACCTGCTTGTTCCTTAATCATGTGAAAATCTCATAACCGTCTGAATCGTATTTTGCCCCCTCCCTTTCTATTTTCTTCCCGGATTCCTAAATTTGAAATGGTTGTGATTAAAATTGTTCTGGTTTATTATTAATTACAATACTAGATACAATAAATAGTTATGAATAAAATTTATAACTTATATTCAAATGCATTTCTGTAATTGCTTTTATTTCCGGTAAAAGCTGGCTGACCTGATTGTTTACAGCTCAGACTGTTTGCTATCAGGAAGGTTCTTACCTTTTGACTTGCTCTTTATTTGTTTACTTAATATTCACAGCAGTATTAAGTCTTACAAATAATAGATATTCTGTGGTACTATTTAGTTTTGGTGTAATAAGTGTTCAGAGCGCTGCTATAAAGGTAAGTCCATGTTTTGTGTTCTTGTTGTTTTTTTGAGATTGAATTGTTTTTAATTTAATCTCGGAGCCTAACGAACGAGAGTTACTTTCCCGCCAAAAGCTAGTTCTGCCGTTTCCTTGACTGGCTCGGCTCTCGTGAAATTTCTCTATTGTAAAACTTCACGTGGGAAATCTGCTTAGTTTACGCAGCCCCAGCGTGACGGACTTTTAATATTTTCGAATGCTTTTAGAAGGAATCGTCGAACAAGTGATAATCAGTATGAAGTACAAAGTATTATGAATGATTGATTTCTCTTTTTTATCTAATTTACTATTTACATACATTTTAGCAGATTTCCCTGAAGGGAAATCAGCTATTGAGGTTGTACTCATGACGCGATTTTCGAAATTCTTCTTCAAATGTCCATCGATCCTACCCAGGAGATGACGAAAATGAGGTCCGTTCAGAACTGTATATATGTATATATATATATATATATATATATATATATATATATATTGGTCTGTTACCGCTCTAGCGGTCGCAATTTTTGTTTATCGTTACCAAACTCGATTTTTAGTCGTTTTATGTAAAAAGAAAGATCAAGTTTTTGTTACCGCTCTAGCGGCC
This sequence comes from Riptortus pedestris, assembly GCA_019009955.1. Taxonomy (NCBI): domain Eukaryota; kingdom Metazoa; phylum Arthropoda; class Insecta; order Hemiptera; family Alydidae; genus Riptortus; species Riptortus pedestris. The sequence goes on from CM032228.1 coordinate 250,285,467, forward strand.
GCAATTATTGTTTAATCGGTAGCAAACTCGATATTTAGTCGTTTTATGCAAAAAGAAAGATCAAGTTAAAAGATAAGCTTTGCTACCAAGATTTGGAGATAGAGCAGCGGGGTAGTGGCCACTCTTTTAGTATCTTTAGAAATACCTCATCGACGGACTTGATAATACCGACTGATTGTTTCCACCACCGCCAATACAAGATGTCAGACCTGCTTTTTCTTGGTGGCAGGCTGGTGAATGTGCCGTTAGATGCAAAGAACATACAAAAGTCCGTCACGAAGGGGCTGCGTAAACTAACCAGATTTCCCACGTGAAGTTTTACAATAGAGAAATCTGCCTAATAACAGCTGTAGTAGGAAGGGATCTCTAAACCTATTCACGAGGGACGAATAGTTCTGGAAACGGCCACCAGAGCTCTCGGCGGAGAGTCCGGAACATGGCGGGGTTCCGTCGACCACACACACAATACAAATGCAAATATCTCGGTTAATATTCAAGATACAGAATAAATGTATAAAACAATATTTATAGTAAATTTAATTTACAATAAGATTGATTCTATAAAATATTCTCTATAACATATTTCGATCCGAAGCGTAATAACGGAGATATTGCGACCGCTAGAGCGTTAACAGACAAATATATATATATATATATATATATATATATATATATATAGAATATATATATATATATAGAGAGAGAGAGATAATTTTGAACGGACCTCATTTTCGTCATCTCCTGGGTAGGATCGATGGACATTTGAGGAAATTTTTCATAACTCGCGTCATGAGTACGACCTGAATAGCTGATTTCCCTTAAGGGAAATCTGCTAATAAAAGGCTGAGCTGCACCACATCAAGTGCATAGCATCCAACAACGGCTACAAAGGTGAGGTGGTGGACAGACTTGGCAAGAAGAGACTCCGTAGGAAGTTGAACAGGGATATGGCGGGGATCAAGTTCTTTAAACGCTGAAATCGGACTAATGGGAAGGGAATTTCGAAAATACCAAATATCTCCTTTATTATTACTTTGATCGAAATATTGGACAGAACCAATATTATTGCAAATTTAATTTTCTATAAATGTTGTTCTATACATTTTTTTTTTTTTACCTTCAATATTGGCATTTTAGCAGATTTCCATTAAGGGAAATCAGCTATTGAGGTAGTACTCATGACGTGATTTTCGAAAATGAGGTCCGTTCAAAATTATATATAAAGTCTGTCACGCAGGGGCTGCGTAAAGTAAGCAGATTTCCCTCGTGAAGTTTTACAACAGAGAAATTTCACGAGAGTCGAGCAGTTAAGGAAACGGCCGAACTAGCTTTTGGCGGGAAAGTCACCCGTCCGTTAGCCGCCCAGATTTAATAAAAATGCAAATATCTCGGTTAATATTCAAGATAGAGAATAAATGTATATAACAATATTTATAGTAAATTTAATTTGCAATAAGATTGATTCTGTACAATTTTTTTATAGTAACGGAGATATTTCGAAAATCCTCCCTTCTAAACCCTCCTCTCACTGGTCCGATTTCAGCCGTTTAAGAAAGATATAAAAAAAAATATATATATATATATATATATATATATATATATATATATATATATATATATATATGACCTCATTTTCGTCATCTACTAGGTAGGATCGATGGACATTTGCAGAATATATATTTCTCTGTTAACACTCTAGCGGTCGCAATTTTTGTTTAATCGTCACCAAACTCGGTATTTAATCGTTTTATGTAAAAAGGAAGATTCGTTAACGACTGTGGCAGTGGAATGGGGGGAATTTCGAAAAATCTCCGTTACTATACGTCGGATCGAAAAATTGTATAGAAACAATCTTATTGCAAATTAAATTTACTATAAATATTGTTATATACATTTATTCTCTATCTTGAATATTAACCGAGATATTTGCATTTTTATTAAGTGTAACGGACGAGCTATGGTCGCTTTATTCGTTCCCCCCGAAAGCTAGTTCGGCCGTTTCCGTCACTCGTATTGAGATTTCTCTATTTTATACGTAGCTATACGTGGGAAATCTGATTAGTTTACGCAGCCCCTGCGTGACGGACTTTTTTATATTTCCGCCTTCAGAAAACCCCCAGTTACGTTAAGGATAAGCTAAATATATGAACGGTCTTATTCCAAATATTGTGTTCAACAACAAATCTTTTCTAGATGAGATACATGCAAATACATTCTGATGATTCCCGTCCAAAAATCTATGTTATAAGTTTACTTACTATGAATTCTACATTTATTCTCTCTGTCCCAGTCTTGGTAAACCCCCACTCCTACTCATGCCATAACCACTACACGCCTAGCCCAATACCAAATATTGTTTTCAAGGGACCTTTATTATGAGAGATAAATGCAAATTTCTTGTGATGATGTCATCAATTAAAATCTTATGTTCTTACCCCGTAAATGTTTTTTACCTTCACCATAATGGATATTTACCGTTTTAGTCAACACTATTGATCTTATATGTTATCGGCTAAAATCGAACCTGGAATAGTTGAGGGGGGGGGGGTTTGAAAATTCACAAATATCTACTTTATTTTGAGCCAGATTGTAAAATTTTATAGAACTGGTCTTGTTAAACTATTGTTTACTAATCGTACTGTCTTGTTTCCAGCCTGCAGTAACTCCTCCCCCCTGCTTGGGTTATTTATATAGGATTAGAGAATTTGTGGTGAGATGTGATCACAACCGTGTTATACCAGCAAGAGGCAAATCTGCTTAGTTTATGCAGCCCCTTCATGAAGGACGTTTTTTAAGCAGATTTCCCTTAGGGGAAATCAGCCATTGAGGTCATACTCATGAATTTTTCCTTCAAATGTCCATCGATCCTACCTAGAATTTTTAAATTCCAAATATCTCTGTTACCATACGCCGGATCGAAAAAGTGTATAGTCAATCAATCATATTACAAATTAAATGTATAATAAATGCTGTTATATTACATATGTATTCTCTATCTTGAATACTAACCGAGATATCTGCATTTTTCAGTTTTCATCCTTCAGCAAACCCCCGCCGCCCCCTTCTACTCATATAACATAAACGATACTCTGGTATATAATAAACCACTTTATTCGAAGCGTTTATACCAAATATTGTTTTACAGAGTCCTTTATTATACGAGATACTTGAAAATATGTTCTGGCATCACCCCTCCCTTGTCCTTGCTTGGACTGTTAAAATTTGATTAATTGAGGTAAAAATTATTCTGATTCATTATAAATTACAGTAGTAGTCATAGAAAATAGTTTTCAATAAAATTAATATGTTATATTCTGATATATTTCAGAATTGTTCTTCTTTCTCGTGAGTAGTTGGCTCACCTGTTTCTTTACATTTCAGAGGCTGGGAGGTTCCTTATTATCTTTTGTATTCATTCACGTTGGTGTTGTGTTACCATTAGGTAGATTTATCTATTGTTAAACTTCAGGACGGAAATCTGCTTAGTCTATGGAGCACCTGCGTGGACGGACTTTTATTGTATACAAGACAAGTTATTATATAACTAAATGCCTTATGATCAATTTAATTTTGAAGTCTTGTTCTTCTAGAATTAAAATTAAGTGAAAAAATAGATTGATTTGTAAAGCACAATCAATTTCCATTCAAATTTGACATATAAGAAATAAGTAATCATGGGCAACTATAATTACACAGAAACCTCTGTTTTAATTTTAAGCTATTATGTATTAATGACCATTGATGCAACTTTGGCTAATTGGGAGGGGTTGTCTACAGGTTAACACCCTTTTCTAGCCACGATGGGACTAAGGATTCTATGTAGTGAGTTTGTCACTAAATAAATCCCTAAAACACATGGACACCTCATGACAAGGATTGAACCTCCATTATATGCACTGTGGAACACAATTAACTATCAAACACTTATCAGACTAATAACTACCTGGAACATACTGAACTTGAGAACTACTTGACAATAGCCGATACATTGATGCAATAATGAATCAACTCCAAGAGACACATATTTTATAAAATTTAACTGCATACTAAAAAAACAGGCTTTCTGTTCCTATTAATCCACTGGAGAAAAGATAACAGTGCTTTTATTTTCACTATATTTTATCACATTTTTTAGGATAAGGCGGCTTAACCAACTATTTTACTTTAAAAAAAAACATCAAACAAAAGTGTGATCCGCAAAATTGTGACACACCAAAACAAACTAAAAAACCGTTTATACAGCTACTGACTAAGAATTCTCTTTCCTTCGATTATAATGTTCTCTCAGAGAGGTTATTTTGTTTCCTGTTCAGCCAACAGCCACTTTGAACATCGGCAATCATTCTTCATTCGACCTATACAGACAGTTTCCAGCTTTTAATTCTGATCAACTAACTGTAGTTAATAATAAAAAAAAAATTAAATTACAAATCCATTTGTAGTAAAAGGTAAATTTCGGAGTCACAATAATTTTGTTAGAAGTAGTAGATGTAAGGAATCCACAGTATTGAATATAACACTTCAGCTTTTCTCAGTTAAAGCCATTAAAATATCTAACATGTTAATTTGGAGAGAAATAAATAAATGTCTTTTAACAAAAATTCTAGTGAGTTAGAACGCTCCAACAAAATGCTTCATTTCTTGAACAACACAAGTTAACAGAAAAATGAGTAGCTAATTAAATGTACAACAGCTACTGGCATACTCGCAGTAATTTAGCATATAAGAGAAATACAATATATTTATTGTTCCTGTTTTGCCAGACACGTGATTGACAAATTTCAACACCATTGGGAGTACTGTTCATTTATATGGGCATAACAAGCCTTCTAGCAGATTTGCTTTAAAGGAAATATAAAATTCTAAACACCCACATTTGTCTCTTGCTGCTTAGCGTTGCATAATTTTTGTTTGATCATTATGTTACCAAATTCGAAATTCAAGAATTTCATGTAAAACTAAAGATACGTTAATAGCTGAAATTGGACCCAAGGAAGGGAGGGGGTTCAAGGAGAAAACTGAAAATATCCCTGTTATGAATTGGTTGGAACCAATCTCCTTAAACATTAAGTTTATTTATTCTGCTACTATGGCTAATTGGGGAAGTTTACAGTAAAATGAGTTATCTCCTAGGTAGGATCGATGCACACAAGGTAATTTTTCGAATATTGTGTCATGAGTACAACCTTAAATGGGCACATTTTTTTGGGATTGCAGAGGAATACTGCTGATTGATTTTAAAGAAAGGAACATCACAGTAAACGTTGAGTATTATGTAGGCCTACTTTGCCAGGTACAAGACATCATCAAAGAGAGAGAACTTGAACAAAGGCGTTGGAGTCCTTCACAATAATGACCCTGTGCACTCAGCATTAACTTCCAAAGCTCCTGTTAAGGACTGCGGATTCCAAGAAATTTCCTATCTACCCTACAGCCTGGACTTGGCTCCTAGCGACTACTTCACCTGTCATCAAGTTAAAATCTCACCTTCATGAGAGGAAATTCAACACCAACAAAGAGGTCCAAGCAGCAGTGGAAGAACATTTTTCAAACATATAAGAAAATTATTTTGTTCATAGAATAGAAATGGTGTCTAAGCGTTGTACAGGGTGTTTCAAAAAGAACATACATATATTATAAAGTATTATTTAGTCCAAAATATTGATTGCTGGTTATTTGTGAAATCAATACATAATCTAGTTTATTGTAGAGTAGATTTTGAAACTATATTAGAAAGCAGTTTGAATTGGTGCAACATTTTCTTCAGGAACACGAGGGCGCCCAGGACTCTTTCCTTTATATACACATCCTGCATTTACAAACTGTCGATACTATCTGCAAATGCTCCACACATTTGGAGGATCAACCTGAAACGTCTTTACACTGTAATCAAGGAATTTCACTTCGCAAACTTGAGAACACGAATTGATTTCTGCTGTGGAGTAGCCATTTTAAAAATGGTTACCAAGCAAAAAATAAGACAACTGGCATCTAGTGGCTATTATATAAACTGGAATATGTATTCGTTTCTCCAATAACTGAGCCGAGGTACAGCGAGCGATTGTTTGCGAAAAATAATACTTTGTAATGTGTATTAATATTAATTTTGAAACACCCTGTATTAAGTGTGTAGAACTTAGAGAGCTTATTTAAAAGCAATAAGACCGTTTTTTCTTTAACCTTCCCTCCATAAACTTATGGACATTACTACATAAATCATGTTTGTTACCAATATAAGTGATAGATATTAAATATTATGAAACTTAGAAGTCTTCGATTCAACAGAATCTAGGTTTTGGGCCAAATGGTTTTCAGTGCTAAGTCGAATAATCTGCTTTCCCCATTCAGCTGTGTTTACAGTGTCATGTAACTATATTATTCTACTTTATTAAGTAATTATATTATACTTACTATTATAACCAATTGTCTTCAATAGAAAAATAAAGTAAAACCCCATTAATAAACTTCCATATAAAAAAAGTTTATATTTAATCACTTAAGAAAGCTTTATAAAAAAAAAAAGGGAAAGGCAATGGTGTGAGGTCAGGAAGATGCTTACAAAACATTCTGTCGATTTTGGAAGCATGATTTGTAGAAATTACTTTAACAAAATATTTTTTTTTTTTTAAAATGGCTTTATTAATTAATATAAAAAGTAACAATGTAGTAAGGGTTAAAAGAAGGAATGGATTTTGTTAACTTGTATTGTTTTTATCATGGATAATAAGAGAATCTTGCTTTTTAGAACAGCCTTTGAGTGGTGATAGCTTATATATCTCCAACATCAATTAATGAGGTTTTACTACATGTAATAATAGGTTTAAAAAGCGCATAATTGATTTTTTAAATAAATAAATAAAATTTTTAAAAACCCAAGTATGAAAGGAACCTCTCAATTATATACTATAACAAACGCATTCTTTATTATGGTCTATACAATTTTACAGCACTTGTTCGTGTATGAGAGGGGACATAAATTTTGCAAGTCCCAAGTCCAGGGATAATTTACATAATAAAATAATTACAGGGCATTTTAATAAAGTGCATTCCTTTTCTTGGATGCTCATATCCAATTAGAACTTATACAAAATAAAACACTCTCATACACAAAAATAAAAAAGTTAAAATAACTTGCCTAATAAGCGATATCGTAACAAAGTGAATATTAAATGTTTAATGTTAAGAAATAAATACCCATTTATAAAATGACAAGCTATCGAGTAATATAAAGGTAGAGAATTGATAAGAGATCTTTGATATATTGATAGTGTATATTATAAATAACTATATTTTAATTTCTTTTTACAAATATGCTGTTTTAATTATTTAGAAAATATATAGTCAGTTTAAAGAAAGGTTACTTATAATCTTTTTACTCTGTTCTATAGTAAGAACAACAAAAGAAAGCTGTTTCTGCCCTCACCAGGGATTATATTAAGTAGATATGACTTTAAAACTCACGAATTCTTCTTTTTTTTAAATTTATTTTAATTTTAACTAACAAGGAAAGAGGGGCGGAATCCAGCCGATAGGCACTCTCAATATCCAGCTGAGCTAGGCAGTCCTCCTCTTTTCTGAGGGCTTTACACTTAAAATTAAGGAGACCAGTCCAATAAAACATGCGCACTATTATATAAAAAACTTGTTTTTTTCTCTTAATTGTAAAAACAAAAATACACCATTCGAAAGTAAAATATACAAGAAGTATTAAACAAATCCCTCCCTTAACAAAAATAATAATATGCATGGGTAATGAGCCGCCACGGATGTTGAATCCTCTGACTTAATAGTGTTGAATATACTGAAGAAATCGTTCAAATGGGGTTATTTTTTTTTTTTTTTAAATCTTCTCTTGAGACCAACTATTTAATTTTCTGAAAACAACTGAACTACGACCACCGTCTTCGTTTCAAATTTATTTATAATAAATTATTTAAATTTAAGCCCCAATAAAAAATATTGAGGCGATACTTAATGATGTTTACATTCAGATATATACCCTAAATACAACAACTTGATATTGAAGATATATATACACATGTATACACAAGAGTTTTTAACCAGGTGCCGGTAGTCTGAGTGTCTAAGGTGAGGATGTGGGGAGCGGGGGGGCCAGTTTGTTGTATTTGTTGATGATATAGCTGAAGATGTATGTTACGAGGGACGGGCCGCGCACGCGCCTTCAGCCACATCACATGGCGTACTTGCGAGTCCATTCCCGGGCTAACTCGTTGTATTTCTCTCTGTCCGTTTTGTATATCCTTGCTATCTCAGGCACTAGAGGATCATCTGGGTTTGGATCGCATAGAAGAGAACAAATTGACAATAAAACTGAAACAAACAAGATTAACAAATATTATCATTAGTATATAAATTAATGAGATAAAATATTCATGAGCATCTGCTGTAAGTGCCCTTCGAACAAACGTTACAGAAACAGACCAGTTTATTCGACTTTTCAAGGACTTATATTTAACTAGTCCATGGCGGAAGTTCGACAACAAATGAAAACATCAAATGATTATTCAAATCATTTTTATTCCTCAACTAGTTTTGCAACACCTAATCAGGAGAATTTTCCTTTCTGAAATATTAACTTTTCTGTATTTCGCCATAATGACCAATTTTTATTAAGAAATTCGATACTTACAGATGTAAGAAGGGCAAAAAACAATAGTGATATGGTGAGATTTCTCCCCTGCTGTTAATGAAAGTGATTTTGAAAGATATATATAAATTGAACAACAATGAGCGATTTAAAAACATTAATGTTTAAGATGATTACCCATGGGAATTAAAACAAAAGAGAAGAAAGCTTTTTGAACACGCAATACAGAAGAATCATAATAGAAAGATAAAATGTATGTGAAACAATGACCAATATAAATTCACTTAATCAATTTTGTGGCGGAAAAAAAGAATAATATTGAATGAGTAATAAAATTTATTTAATTTCTCAATTAGTTTCCTGTCCACATGACTCCTCATCAGTAAAATATTGAAAACTATGACGTGATATACGACTACATCATTACATAGCGCTTTCCACTAGCTGTGCCAATAAGAGAATGGCTTAAAAAGTATAGCGAGTCAAGTAAGCTGATTTATATCGATACGCCATGAAATTAAAATATATCGATTATCGCTAATAAAGTATTGTCTAAATCATATGTGGGCAACCACCCGCATTAAGGTTTGATCCGGCCCGCAAGACATTTTGCAAAACCCAATTAGACAAAAATATTACACTACTTACTCCAAATGAGGAGAGATAAAAAAGGTAGAAGGGAGAAAGGGGATAGTTGAGTAATAAAAAAGGTTTTAATAATCATTTGATGTTTTCAAATTTTTTGACACACACGCATGCACTGCTGAAAGTATAGTAAGTAATTCGTAAGAAAAATTAGAACTTATGTGCTTTGATTATATAACAGGGAATTGAGGTTATAAAGCTGATAACCTGTAGATACCTTTAGATATAGTAAGAGCAGGAGACCATTGTGCTCTGAGAATGTCCAAACAAATGCTCCCATTACTATTTATATTAGGGTGATAGATCCGTGTTGTGAAAGCTACCTGTAAAACAATAAATAAAACTATGTTAGAACAGGAGAAACAGGAAAATTGAATCACACTTTTGTGAATGAATATTTAAAGTTTAGAAAAGTATAGAACGATTTTGTGCAAGACCTTAGGTTTAGACTCGGAGAGTGGGCTAGGGAGAGGATCCCCCCCCTCATCAGTAATTTGGTGTGAAAAAGTAAATCAAATAATCTATATGATAATATAAGTTGATTCATTTAGATGTCTTACCCAAAATTATTTTTTTCCTTTGAAATAAGACACTATTTTATCATTCTTATACATAACTAGCTAAGTAAATGGCTTGGTTTGGGAAATCTTTGGGCAATGAATGAAGTGGAATTTTTTTGGCAGGCTTCATATGTACAATATTTTTTTTACACTACTTTCCTCAGTGCATTATATCTTTTGCCTAAATGTCTGGTAACTACAGCAAACAACCCTGTGGTTCGTCATGGTAAAAGTGTTGCATATTACCTTAATCCTTCTGTAAAAAGTCAAGGAAAGCTCATCAACATGAAAAAATCTGTGTAATTTTGGGTTATTATTGGCTGTTTGAATTAAGTTTTAGCAAAGTTTTTTTTTTTCTTTTTTAAATTGAGGTTTTCCCTGCTTTTGGATCATTCCCATGGCTTTGAGGGATTTACTAACTCTTGAAAAGTCAACTCCCAATGATCCAGCCAAATCTTGAAGCATTCTGTATGGATCTTTATTAAGCAATAACTCTAATTCTTCTTCTCAAAATCACCACTTTTAAACCGAGCAAACCAACTTCCGACATGTTTGCTCGGCTAGAGCTCTACATAAACATCCACTAAAATCCTATGGCTTTCCTTTATGTTCAATTAATAAAGAAGAACTCCCTGCAAAAACACTTTACTCTGTACAAAGTTAGACATATTGGATAAAGTAGAACGATTAGATATTTATGCTTCAACCGAATGACATACACTAAAAATAAAAGCCACGACACTACTGTCGTACAGTGGAGAAATGATGCCTTCAATTGGAAAACCCCGCAAGTAGTGACACCTATGAGAAAACGCTATGAATTAATTTAAGTACCCAATACCTCATGCCTTTAATTAAGTCATTTTGGCTTAATAGCTCAAAAGTGTTAAGTTTTTTTTGTATTACTTAAAAATGTTGAATTGACTAATAGTTATACCATTAATCTAGAATATAGACTTAAAAAAAAAATGAACTTACCTTTGGAGGTTTGAAAGGATAATCTGTGGGGAAATGTATTGTTAAAAAGAAGACTCCTCCTTGGTATGGACTATCAGGCTGCAACAGAACAATACATTTGTCAAATTATTATAAATATTTTACGCTGATTATTACAAGTCTAATGTTTAAAATAAAATACTTTTAATCACATCTTATTATAACTAATACCGGAAGTGAATGCAAGATCATACTGTTTGGTAACATGTTTATAAAAAAGTCCCGTCATCCATAAACTACTCAATTAACAGTTTTTCTAATGTAAAGGAAAGAATTTAGGAAATATATTCCATTCTACGATTCAATACCACACAGAAATAAAACATGCCTATCTTGAGATTTAGATCACTGTAGAAAACAGAATGGTAAATAAAACCATATTAACCTGAAATTGTGTTGACAGGTATACAGACAGCAAAGGAGGTACAATAGTTTTTGAAAAAAGAATTTATTTATTCTTTTTTCAAAAAACTATTGTAAAAAATAAATAAAACCAAATAATGGACTAAGGAGACAACCCATGTGAAGTTCTACAATAGATAAATCTACACACTTTTACACTTTACATCACCATGAATATTAAATGAACAAATACAAATGACAATGAGAAATCTTTCAGTCAATTTACATTTGAATGACCCTCTACAACGGAAAGCGTCTGAATTGTAAACAAACAGGTCAGCCAACCTCTCTGAGCTGAAAGATAGAAATATTCTTGACCAAAAAGAATACGTCATCTCCTGGGTAGGATCGTTTGGCATTTGAACACATTTTTTGAAAATCGTGTCAAGAGTACAACCTCAATAGCTCATTTCCCTTAAGAGGAGTCTGCTATAATCTTTTAAAAGTAATAAGATACATTTAAAAGTAACTGCATTAATCAAATAAAATAAGAACCCCGAGCTCCAAGACTATAATTCCTTCAACATGTTTACAGATACATAAACATTATATATACTTTCACACTCTACTTTGACTTCAGCAAAGAATTGAAGGAATTTTTTATGATTTTGTTACGTAAGCAACTACAATAAGTACTTCAAAAGAAAAAATACCAAAATCGCTCATATCTCATTAAGGGAAAAAAAATGCATAGGACCAAAGTATTAGGGTCCGAAAAAATGCTTATCAGTTTCTTTGAAGAAAATTCAATATATATAAATATTTCAAGCATGTATTTTAGCTTCATTGAGCCAATAACAATGCATTACTTTATTAAATATTGTTATCATACATATGTTTACTATTTCTCTGATAAAACAGTTTGTTTTTGTCACAATGCAGTGTTTACTTCTGTTACCCACTCATTATGCCAATTCACTCTCTTCTTCCAAGCTCTGCTATTTCCGAAATTTACTGTTTCCAAGAGCTTTTTGATACTTTGTGCCACAAGACAGAATAATGAAAAAGATCAATCCTAACCAAAATTCATCACAATTCAACGAGCACACACTAATCAACAGTCAACTACGTGCATATTTGAGAAATAGCGTAAGCAGGAGTGGAAGTCGTTTACAGATGACTAAAAACTAAATTCGCAAATGCCTCTATTAACATCAGAGAAACAGGAGGGGGGGGGGACAGAACAACTATTACAGAAAAATTAAGTTTGCAGCAGGAGTTTTGTACTATTTTCCAATTCGATCCATAATAACAGAGATATTTTGAGTTTTTTATTTTATTCTTCTCTTAACCCCCAATACACTTCTGCGGTATAACAGATAGTTAAAACATATCATGAAAATGTACACTAACAAGGCATCTATGACTTGCTAGAATTTGAGGACCTATGATCAAAAGAGCAGAGAACAAAAGTGTTATCTCAGATAGCAAAAAAAAAATAACGGTAAAGATTATTATCAATTCTTTCAAACGGCACAAATGTGTTTTGATATCATGTTATCAAAAGAATAACTGAAATTTGTTTTAGTGCACTTTGTTTGAAATCGTCCCAAAATAGTTTTTCATTTGAAGAGATCAATCAACCTGAAATCACTAAACCATGATGTGTTCCTTTTATGTTGTTCAATATACAGAGAGTAGATGTTCATATATTTTCTGATTTGGTATTCTGGCAGGTGGAAGTGACTTCTAATGTATGTAGGATGAAAAAAATTGTTGGCTATGCTTCCACTATAATAATTTATTGAAAAGGCAAAGCGCTTTCGATGCTGTGCATCATCGAAAGCGCTTTGTCGTTTCAATAAATTGTTATAGTGGAAGCATAGCCAACAATTTTTTTCATCCTACATACATTCATATATTTTCTTTGCTGCCCAAATTGGACAAAAAATGGCAGGTGTACACGAAGCCTAACCTAGCCTTATTTCCGGTGAGGACATCACCCTATATTCAACTGAAAATTTTCTGGACACACCTGGACAATCAAAACTCGTATTTTTTCTTTATTTTTGAGCAGGCTGTTGAAAGAAAGAACCAAAACCAATCGCAAAAAGGTTTAAAATAGTGGGGGGGGGTTGATAAGTTTGGAAGGAATTTTGAATAAATAAAATATAACAAATCAAACTAAAGAAATTTCAAAAATTCACAGAGACAGAGAATTTATTAAAATTTTGAGTTTGGAACATTCTTTTATAGAATATAATTAATGGTGACCAAGAAACCATTACTTTTCCAACAGGATAATGCTAGATGACTAATCTCCTAAAGCCAGGACACAAATCCAATTAAGCATGCATAAACTACATTAAAAATTGAAATCAGTAAATGCAATCCAACAAAGAATTACAACTTGATTTCACTTTTAAAATAATGCTGTTAAAAGTAGACAATGACCATTGTTAGACATTTTTACATTTTCATTACCCAAGACAATAATTGTGATCATACAAAACAAACCTCGATGACAAAATATTAATCCTTTATTATGTTTTAATAAATATACATTATAACAGTAGGTGTTACCTACTTTCATTCCCGTTTTGTTTGTTTCAATAAAATATGTGGGTCCCAAATACTTATGACCAGAGCTGTATCATGTTTGTGCAACAGGAAATCCTTTTTTGAATATAAAAATAATAGCATAGGTAATAGTACATAGGTTATTTAAAAATTAATTAATTTAGAAAGCCCTTCTTTACAATATTGATGAGTACACTCATTTGTCCTGATAGCTCATTCACACACTACCAATGTATATAAAGCATATTCCAGAGTTGAAATGATTTATGATAAGAAAAACACTGTCAATAAGACGAAGGAGGGGCATAAAAAAATTATTAAAAGAATAATGTAATCTATCTATAAAATTATGTCACAAACAAGAGATAAGTGTTCCCACAGAGATAAGCAATAGAGGTGAAAGTGTTCAAATGGAGAGTATACTTTTTTTTAATTAATATTCCTGGATAAGTGTTTCCTACATCTTAATTAATAATGTTGTAAGTCCTTTAAATTAGTCTATGATTAAATTGCCTCCCCCCCAAAAAAAATGTCATTACATTACCAATAAGAATAAATTGAAAATAATTTGAGATCAATCTGTAGCTATTTGTTTTTTTATTTAATATTTTTTGTTGTATTAGCAAAATGATAAAATTTACGAAAAGTAGATCCCAAAACATAAACATCTGACAAATTCAAAATTTATTAAAGTAAAATAATGTAAGTACTGACACATTCACTCTAACTCAGGTCATTTGCTACTGAATGAGAAGTACATTTTTTTTCAAGGTAACTTTTTATCCTACAAAAGTCTTTCTTCATGCCTTTCACTCATTCCAGTCCCAATTGATGACAGATTTTGGACACCCTTTTGGGTTCAGTTTGAACAAACCTATTTCCTCTGGACTTAAAATCCTCTATCAGCTGTTCACTAACAGCTCCAAATATCATTCTCAGAGAACTTCTCCACCAGAGCAGATAATTTCACTTTCCTTGATGAAAATAATCATTTTACTGGCATATATTACGGTAGATTTTAGGACCATTAACATATTGATTTCTGAGCAGGTATGAATATCAAAAATGTCCTGTGCAAGTTAAGAGCTCCTTTTACACACAAACACACACACTTCTTATCTTCCTTTTATATACTCCTTGTAAGAGATTACTCCTGTAGAGTTCTACGTGTGCGTCTAAGTGAGGACAAATAGTACATTCAGAGTTCATTCCAATTGTTCAGGCTGTACCTTTCTATTTAGAGCGTATAATTGTAGGAACTAAAAATGAACTGAATGTGTGATTGCTTTTAGGTTCCACGAAAGAATAGAAATTAGCTATCAACTATCAAAACAGATGTGCATGAAAAATCATTCCGAGATAAATGTCGAAAATATACAGAGGGTAATGAGGAATACTTAGAGTAAGTAATTTCTTAAGCCCCGAAGATGGTACTGTAATTCTCCAGAAAATGTTAAGTTTAAGCATTTTAAGGGATCACTGGCCTTTGATTTATCAAGCCACTTGGCATACTTTACTTGAAATATCTAATCAATGGCAATAGGAAACTACAGCATGGTTTACCAGCTTATAGTTAATATGAGATGAGAAGAAGGGGGCTGAAAACTACAAAAAGTCCATCACGGACTGAGTAAACTAAGCAGATTTCCCAGCAACAATAATTTAATAAAGAATGGTTCCACTATCTGACTCATAACGGAGGTATTTTGAATTTTCAAATTCCTCTCCTATTCCAGTTCTGATTTCAGCCATTAAGTAATATGATATATAGTGTTGAATGAAACAGTTAAATATTGAATATGGTGTAGAACGAATAAACATTTTCGAGTTAAGAACAAAATCTTAAATGGTGATGTCATCATACAATTTGTATGTACCTCACAAAGGAAAAGTTCAATGAAAACAATATTTGGTACAATAAATTGTTCATAAGGTTTTGGTAAGTTTAATGTTAATTAGGTTTACTGAATTATGACAACTATAAAATGCTAATATCTTGGTTAATATCCATGATAGAGAAAATACATATAAACAATATTGATAGGAAATTAAATTTGCAATAAGCTAAGTTCTATACACTTTTTTGAGATGTATAAATAATAATGGAGATATTTCAAGTTTTGGGAATTTCCCCCCCTCTCCCTCCCATCTGCTTTCAGCCATTAACGAAGTCGATCTTTAGTTTTACATAAAATGCTTATACAGTAAAGCTTCGATTATCCAAACATCAATTATCTGAACATTCGATTATCGGAACCAGTTTTTATTCATTTATTATTTTTTTTAATGTGTAATTTTAATTAAAGTGCTCATTTAATTTACTTATTGGTATGTTATAATTATTGTTACTTTGAATAAAATTAAACAAAAATAAAATTATTTTTCTCAGAACATCTATAATGGAAGCAATCATTAATTATTTCTCAGAAACTGATTCCTTACATATTTGTATCTCTTATTTCTCAGAAACTGATTCCTTTACATATTTATCTCGTTCAATATGTGTTCAATGAAATTAGATGTTGAATAGCATTGGTTTACTTAGAACTGTATACACTACCTAATTTGTTCATTGCATTAGATTCTGTGAAACCCTAACTGGTTGTGGATAGCTTACTTTCAGTTTCAAACTGTTCTTTGTGAGGTGTACACTGTATTTGTATTGTACATGTAGCTCAATTAGACAACTTATACATATGTATGTATGTATGTATTTCATAACACAGGTTTCTTCACTATTCTCATACATACTATGTTTAAATAAATAAACAAACTTTTTTTTTTTTTTGTTTTTGTTTTTTTTATGAAGTTATTTTAAATCTCCCTTTTCCTTATTATTTATAAGAAAATAAATAAACACAAAATAAATAAAAATGTTGATTATCCGAACCACGTCTGACAACATTATTTCGGATAATCGACGCTCTACTGTATATCGAGTTTGATAATGATAAGACCAAAATTGCGACCACTAGAGTGGTAACAGACAAATATAATTAAGAATGGAACTAGTTTTTGTCATCTTCAAAGTAGGATTGATGGGCATTTGAAGGAATTTTTTCGCCATGAGAACAACCCCAATAGCAGATTTCCCTCATGGGAAACCTCCTAAAATGTAAATATCTCGCTTGATATTCAAAATGGAGGGAAACAACAGTTATAGAAAATTAAATTCGCACTTCATTTTTGTCCTCTCGTAGGTGGTGACATTTGAAGAAATTTTTCAAAAATCGTGTCATAGCACAACCTCATTAATTGATTAAGGGAAATCTGCTAAAATTGGATGATAATACAAAATATATGTATAGAAAAGAGATTACCCTTTAAAGTGAAAATGCGTTATGACCCAGTACCAAGAGTGAATCAATAAAACCAACCTTCTCACAGCATTTATGAAACCAACCCACATTAATTCATAATAGCTGACCTCCCAACTCTTTTCCTATCTTCAGGGCTTATATTCTGATAAGCTTATTATTCAATTTCATGTTACATTAATTTTAAATATTGAGCAGTTTTGTTCTACTGCTGCGTAAAGGTTTTAGTTTCCATCAACGATAAATTATGAATATTGTAAAAAGACCGTGGATACTAATCTGAGCAGATAGAACATACCCATAATATGTATAATTATGAGTCATGATAGGAGAATAGCTATCAGGTGACACCACAAACTAACCAGACAAAATATGCTCTCCCATTTTTATCCGGTTATAAACATATCTTTCTGACCAAAAGATTTGATTACTAAAAATAACCAATAATTTCAAGATATTACAAACATCCCAAAAGCCAGTAATTAATTAGAATACTAACACACACTCTTCATCAAGGTTCTAATTTTAGTTAACCACACTGAAATGTATGTAATAATAAATAAAAATGACTTGAAAAGGTAATAAACAAATGAAAAGTATGTAATTTTCCTTGACAGAGTTATACAGGATTGAAGCATTTATAAAAGTCAGTCAACTAGTGGTGGTTTTTCTGAGGTGCCTAGAAGTTAGGTAACATATTTCAGTTCCAACATTCAAATTGTGGTAATTTTTAAGCTCCGATACCATGCCTTCATAGTTATTTGTTATCGTCCATTTTGAGGTACTAAGGCTAATTGGGACGGGTTATCTTCAGGTTACCGCCCTTTTCTAGCCAGGGTGGGACTAAGGATTTTATTTAATGAGTATGCTACTAAAGAAATTGCTATAGCTCAGGTGGGAATCGAACTCGCCATTATAGGTTTACGATGCGAAGCCAATGCTTTAACTCACATGGCCAACTTGAGCCCCATGCCTAAATAAAACATAAATCTTGAGATTTTGGTCAATATAAAGACAGCTAGCAGAAAATTAAATAAAACCAAATTACCCAGTAATTAAGATGATAGAAAACAGTGAATAAGGTACAATAGCACTATCTATTACAAATAAATACTTAAAAACAAAAAGCAATGAAGTATTTTTGAGAACTATAACAATGAAATCAAATAATGGACTAATGAGTAATGAAGTAATACGATATATTTTAAATGACACTGCATTAATAATTTCATTAATTAAATAAAATAAGAACCCAATTTCCCAATGTAGAAATTATAATGATTCAACTTGCACACAGATATGTAAAACATTGCATTTAGTTTTACTTCACACTTTGGCTTCAACTAATATTTGAAGGAATTTTCTTATAGTTTTGTCGTGTAAGAAACCTCAATAACTTCTTTTTCTAAGGAAAACCCACTTATATAAAAAAATGAAAATGAATGATGAAAAGAATAAATGAATGACAATAGTCATTTTCTTTTCATTTGTATGATTTTTTTTTTTTTTTTAACCTTCGTAATAAACCATCATTGCCCTGAGGTGAAACTAATTTATTCAATTTATGATTATCTATTGTGGGTAAAATTGGACAGAAAACATCTTTGTTTTTTATGAAATATGAAGAGTTGAGCATAGCTTTGCTGTGGAGTGATCATAAATTAATCATAGGCCCATGCATTAGTCATTACTTGACATGACCTACTCATGGCCAGGCCAGCAACTCTACTACACCCCACCTGTTGGCAATACAAATTTTTGATAGAACAACTTATCAAAACTGAAGTAATTAAAAAAAAATAATAATAGTAGTAAAATGAATCAGTTTTCTTAGTATTTTTAATTCTGGCTGTTAAACAGACAGTTCTGTTGAGCTTATAATAAATAAATACAGTTAATGAGTGAGTTGATAATAAAAATTGATAACAAAAAGTCTTGAAACTACACGAAATATTATTCACAGATATTTTTAAATTAAATCTGAAAAGGTTGGGCTATTGAGGGACCAAATAAAACAATAATGATGTTAGTAGGTAACTTTCTGAAGAGGGAACCTCAAAAAAAGGGATTAGAATTTCATTTTTCTCTTACCGTATTATCATTGCTAATTTTAGTTTAGATAATTAAATGAAAATATAATTTCAAACACAATTTTTTAAATTAGTCTGTTTAGCCAGTTTTGAGAAAATATACAATTTGATTGCCGGAATTCCTGAACTAATAATATTCTAGTTAATTCAGCTCCTTCCCAAATTTAACTTTACTAACCATCTACCCCTATCTACCATTTTTGATTTCAGATTCTTAATCATAAAACAAGATGCAAGAATAAACTCCAAACCCCATTCCAAATATTTCGAGCAAAGTGTATTGTTTTCAGGAGTAAAACTCTTTAACTCTTGGCCGGATTGTATTAATTCTACTTAAAAAACATTCTTTGTTTTTAAAATAAATCAAAGAACTTTACACAGGGCAAATACAATAAAAAATGTTTGATTATTAAATAAAACTACAAAATATTTGTCATAAAAATAATTTATGATGATGTACATTGATCTCGGTGGGGCAAGTTTCACATCATTTATAAAGCTTGTCACCCTCTAACAAATTTGCAAGTCAATAAATTAAAAAATGTATGTTATATATTTTGAGTGACATTAACATTGTTAATAAAATTAATTTATTGTATATAATTATTTAAATTGATGGATTTTATAAGAAATGTATTATAAAAGTATAAATGTTATTCAATATGTAAAAAAAAATAATTATAATATTAGAATTTTTTTTAAAAGAAAACAAAAATATTTGGCATATCCTATAATGTTCTGTCAACATTTAATGGAAATATACTTCATTTCATTAACAGAAACGCATTATTTACATCTTAAAACCACAATTTGGCAGAAGGTGAAATATTTACAGAAATTAAGGGAATAAATAGTTTTTTATCAGATTTCATTCGAAGGAAATAGGCATTTCGAGTTATTCTATGTTTGTACATACTAAAAAGAAAACTTCAAAAGGAGTCGCGCATAATAAATTAAATCTTCTTAAATCCGTTAAAAAATTGTTTATTATCTACTTTCACAATAAATATTATGCTCCAACATGGAGATTTTAAATAAGCCAAGATATTTTTGAAGGCTTTATCCATTTGACGATTTGCAATTTTATTCCAGTAACTAAATCTCACGAAGCTCAGCTATTAAATTCACTGACATGAGGTGACCAATCAATATTCACTGATTTGAACATCCACCCAGCATGATATTATTTTAAGGAAGAAGTATATATTTTAGGCTGGATTTTTTTGTTTGTTTGAGGATGTGGTTAAATATAATAGGCACACAGCCAAAAGGTTCTAAATATGAAGTAAAATATGACCTGGGGTTAGTTCTTAATTTGTTGACGACTGGTTACATTTAGTAAACAGACCCCACAGCCTCCTCCTCGGTGTAAATCTGTACTTTGGAAGTAAGAGTTGGGTTTACAAACTACTGTTGGAATTCATTGTGAACTACCAATTCCATAATGAAAATTCTCACTTAGCCAACCAGATCAGATCTACACGAATAGGGAAATGTATATGTCATGGGCCAAGCAGTGCTATTCATAATGCTTTGACGATATGAGTAATTACAATTTAAATAGGGATGTGTAATAAAACACTTATTTCAAAACTTCATTGTTTGTCACATGGCCTGGTCATTTTGAATATTGCTACGCTACTAGATAATTAGAGTGCTTTACGGAGGGTGGGAGTAGCAAGAACAAACATATAGGACCATGCCACTGTTTACTACATAACGCAGTTGTTTACATTTTAGTTTACAATTGAAAGCTAATAAAGACAGTCGGCTTATATTATTTTCTTAAGTCTTGAATAGAAAAATAATATGAAAGTATAATCAAATGTGTTATAATTAGTAATTACAAGATGTATAAAACAGGTTTTTATTACTCGGCCCAATAGGTGACAGACATTATCCCGGAAAACACATTGAGGGAGTTAAGCGTGTTCAATTCAATTATTTTAGTAGTTGTTATCATATTGGGCATTTTAAAATTGTTAGAACACTATGAATAATCACTTAGTCCACAACATATATATATATATATATATATATATATATATATATATATATATATATATATATAGATAATTTGGAATGAGCATAGGCTCCAACCTCAAATCTTTAAATAACAAACTCCAAAGCCTGCCCTATGGGAATTGTATAAACTGATGAGTCCCTTACATGTTGGAAACATATTCCGATAACACTATCTGTCTGTTATTCCAAAACAGATAACGTCATAAATGTTTAGTGAGGTTATTACGAACAGAGGATTACTGAAAGGAGAAAACATTGAAAAAGAAACAAGAACAAAGAAACATTGGAAAATGTCATAGGGCATAATTTAAGATCTTTTTAGCAGATTTCCCTTAAGTGAAATCAGCTATTGAGGTCGTACTCATGACACGATTTTTTTAAAATTTCTTCAAATGTCCATCGATCCTACCCAGTAGATGACGAAAATGAGGTCCGTTCAAAACTATAACTATATATATTTGTCTGTTAACACTCTAGCGGTCGCAATTTTTGTTTAATCCTCACCAAACTCGGTATTTAATCGTTTTATGTAAAAAGGAAGATCAAGTTCGTTAACGGCTTACCAGTGGGAGGGAGGAGGTTTAGAGGAGGGGATTTTCAAAACTTCGAAATATCTCCGTTATTATGCATCGGATTGAAAAATTGTATAGAAACAATCTTATTGCAAATTAAATTTACTATAAATATTGTTATATACATTTATTCTCTATCTTGAATATTAACCGAGATATTTGCATTTTTATAAAGGCTGTGGTCGGGTATTGCTCGGATTAGTTCGACCGTTTTCGTAACTTCTTGGCTCAGGTGGAAGCTCCTAACCTTACCTGTCGTTTCTAACCACCTTACCTTACCTTCGTTACTTTGTCTGATTTATGCCAATACGGTCTGTTCATCCGCCGCCCCCCTCTTTAGTTCTTGTACTACTAAAATTTGGGTTATTAAAATATAAATTATTTTTACAATTCAGAAGCCGTTTCAGTTGAGAATTTATTAAAATTAACTGAAAGATTTCTTATTACCGTTTGTATTTACTCATGATGGGCTTGTATTACCAATATGCAGAATTCTCTATTGTAAAACTTCACATGGGAAATCTGCTTAGTTTACGCAGCCCCTGGGTGACGGACTTTTATGATAATGATAAAAGAGGTACAAGTTTTTTGTATCTACAATATGTACAGAGAAATGTGAAATATTTGCTCTCCGCTAAACTTCCCCTATCCCTTAGTCGATTTTGAACAAGAGGGTAGTGCACAAGACAACAAAAAATCCCAAATATTTCAACATTATAAGAGACTACCCGTCGTTCTTGAGTTATGTGAGACGCTTACAGAAACTATTCAAAATGGATAATTCCGTTCTAATCAGAAACCTTATATATACAATGCAATTATAATACTTCCTTTACTTCGTACAAGGAAGAAAACAGAATGCAAATAGCTGCTCATTAGAGGCTCAGGTTAGCTATGCGAGTTAAGGCACTGGTCTTAATGAACTTGGAAAACATAGATCAGTGGGTTCGATTCCCACCTAGACATAGTAATTAATTTAGAGACAAATTCATTAAATAAAATCCTTAACCCCACACTGGCTTCGAAAGAGATGGTAACCTGTAGAGGTGGATGTAAATAAATAACATTACTTGACTTAGAGCAAAATGGTTAGAGAACAATACTTGCAATAAATAGCTTGATCAAGGTTGGAAATAATATTTCTCTAAATGTTGTTACAAATAATAACAAAAATATTAACTGTATCACATTTTACCTGCTGTTTAAACCCTCACTACAACGCAACTACTAGAAGAACAGATTGAACTCTTGAAAGGGAATATATATATTATTTAGGAGATTATAGGATTAAAAAGCCATTAAACACAACAATGCTTATGGGGCTCAGGTTAGCCATTTGAGTTAAAGCATTGACCTCAATCTCCCACCATAAACCTAGAGTGGCAAGTTCGATTCCCGCCTGGGCAATAGGAATTTATTTAGTGGCGAACTCATTGAATAAAATCAAGAGAAAGAGAGAGTTGGAGCAATATTGTGAAGGAAGCCCAATCTGATCTGTAAAGCTACTCAGTAAGTACTCATTGAATAAAACTTTCAAATCCCACCCAGGTTAGAAAATGTAGGTAACTTGTAGATAACCTATTCCAATTAGCCATAGTAGCAAAACGTGGACGTTAATAAACAATAATAACCAAAGCTTCTCAATAAAACAAATTAAAATTAGACACTAGCCATTTTGAGCCAAGGAAGAGAATTAAGTCTGAGAGCGAGATGAACAGTAAACGTTATAAACTGAATGAAAAAGAAACCCTTCAAAGACGAGTAGAGATCTCAGATAAACAATATAATAGAAATTATAAAAGTGTCTACAGAGCACAATGAAAAAAATAAAATGTCTCATGAATGAGCAGTTCAATGGCATCTAAAGAGCTACAGATAAGATTTCATATTGAATGAAAAATAGTTAAAATTATCGATATACTTCTTTTATAGACTTTCCTGCGTAGGACAACTGTCCAAGAAGACTTTTGGACTTCAATAGAGTTTGTTTTCTGAGAAACTATTTCAATTTTGAGAAGAAATTATTATAAATTTTACACCCTACATAATTTAGTCCTGTGGCGTACACCTCAATTGTTCCCTTTTCTTAGGAAAAATTTCTAAAAACATTAAAATCATCCAGCATAAACATTCTCGTTCTACAAGAAGAATGCATAGTACTAAAGTATTAGTAAATTAATTTTGCAACAATTTTCTATTTAAACTGTACAATAAAGCCCTTCGGACAAGGCCAATTGTGGTTTTCAGAAACTCTTTCTTTTCGAGATAAAAGTTTAAATATAAAGTTAGGTTTGGATAACTGGAAATTTGGGGCTGCTAGAGAGCAAAGACAAACACACTCATGCACATAAACGGAGTGGTTGTTTATTGAGACTTGTTGACAATGTTTTTGAAGAAGTTTTAGTCTCCGGATTCCCCAAGGAACGATATCGATTTCCCTCGGGGCTGATATAAACAAAAACATACTTTGGGGGTCGAGGGCTCTAAATATCGGCCTCTATTAATTAACACAAGCTCTTATTTGAAACTTTCAAGATACTGTATAAGTTGTGTTACGTGTACCAACTTTTTATATACTAATATTTTAGTAGGAAGTATCACTGTTATACTTTTAAAGAACTCAACGTGTCGATAATACAACACACACAAGTTTGTACAAGATGAAAAAGGTCACCAGGTCCATTGATGACAATGAATGTTTTATTTTTTCATCTTTACTTTACAATTTTAATGTGTTTTTTTTTCAAAAAATAATTACCTACTTAAGTATTTTTATGTAATTTGTATTAATAATTATTAATTACACTGGATATTTACTAAGTTTTATTGTCTACGGGGATCTGAGGTATCAGATCATTTTGGAAAAGGGGTCTCTTGCCCAAAATAGTTTGGAAATTGCTGCTCTAGGACAATATTTTGAGAATTTTGTTTTCCCTTCCACACAGCTGCAAACATGCACTACATTATAAATATTCCACATTACTCTTGATAAATAAAGTCTTACAGTGTGTTCACTGTATTTAAACAAACAGTAATGAGCAATATATATGTGTGTGTGTGTGTAATGAAGTACCTGCTTACAGTCCTGAGGAAGAGAAAATAAAATTCTCGAGAAAAATTGGCACAGACTAAAGATTCTTTCATAAACATTGTCCACAAGCCTCAACAAAGAACCAAACAATAAACATCTATAATAATAATAACCTGGTCGAAAACATTATACAATTCAACAAGCACACACGCGTAAATAGATCTAAAATAGAACCTGCTGTTGGTTTTGCTACTCATTTACTATATGATTCATGAAGATTTGAAGGAATTTTTGTCTAACTTCAAAAGCTCCTCTTTAAAGAAAACCAACTAATAAAAACTAATAATTTCAGTGATCATTTTGGCAGCATTTTTATTATTAATTTAGACAAAACGCTTAAATAATTTGAAATAAAAAAATTAATTTACTCACCGGCCCCATTATGGTCGCCTGCCAATGGAATACTGAAAATATACGGCAAGGTATTAATTCGATACTAATTAATTATGTAAAAATTGAAATAGTCAATACTTCATGGAAAGAGAATTACAATTATAAGCTGAGAATATTAATTGCCAATATGAGTAATATTCTTACGGTCATCTCCAACTGGGCCGGCTGAACATTGTGCTGGAGGATCTCTACCAAGGTCTTGTAGTTCCTGGAAAATAAAAACAGAAATGTTATGGTACATTTTGTGGAATGTTAATAACTATCCCATCGCTTCTGAACGGGGTATGCCGAATTTAGTTTGGACGAAAGTATACAGGCAAAAAAAAACTTGTTCGCTTATGAGCATATTATGGGAGTTGAAAAATGAACAACAGCTCCTTAGGTTGTAACAAATTAAACCACAAGAAGCAGATTATAAGACGCAGATAGAGGATGATAAGAAGGATTATATGCTGGTAGGACACCTTGGTGCGTTACAAGAATCAAAAGCAGAACGATCGAAACAAATGGGACCAATTACATTATATCAATCCTTTTGATGTCAAAAAACGATATATCGTTGTTTGATAAACTCACAAAGACTGCCAACAACGATATATCATTGAGCAATTGATAATGCCTACTATATCCATCACAAGAGTTCTGTTTTCGAAAAAACTTTATAGAACATTATAAATGGTTAAATTCATTAGAACTTTTTATTATGTTTTCTGCCGGAGCACTGTAAACACTATCCTGATAAGGTATTTACATACAATATCTTTGTAACGGGATAGTTTCTTGAGACCATATTCCCAGTCTGTTTATGATAGCTATCAAATACCCACATATCGCATTATGCATTGCCACGGTTAGACTAAAATCTTTCTTAGCCGACATAAAGACAGTTTAGTCAGTCTCTGGAAACCATTGAACAATTATCCTCCTACAATAAACTCCATTTTGAATTTCTTAAATATTTATTATTTTTAGTTTGGTTTTATGAGTATTTTTCCAAGCCATAGTGAATTTGTCAAATTCTTCTGGTTATCTTAACACAGACACCTGTTTTTGTGAGTAAAAGGGGTGAATGAAATAGAAAGTGGACCAGGCCAAATAATGAAACTAACTAGTCAATGATTACTTTCTTTTGCGAATTAATTAAGTATTATTATTGTGAACAAGTTTTCAGATTTCAATGGAATTATCAATTTTGACCAAGCTTGAACCCACATTGACTTGTAACAGGTGAGACATCTGTATGTATCTCGCATAAATAAAAAATGAATAGCCTTAGAATGTTGAAATTCACATTTGAGGCTATTGAACCATTCAGTAGCAAATCTCATCTTTCGATCGAAATAGACTAAGAGGAAAGGGGGTTAAAGGTGAGGGGGATGGTAAAAAGACTAAAAATTTCTCCACAGGTATTAGAGATATAAAATATTACTTTTTTTGTTTATCATATATAGACCTATAAATTATGTTCAAGATCCTTTTTCAATCTGATACATTGAAACGGAGATAATGTATATAACTTTGAAATGAAATATGTGTTTTGAAGTGGATAAGTCATGTGGCTACATCAGATAATAAAGATGAAAACTGGGTAACAACAATATTGGATTTGAAAACAAGAGAAGGGATAATCGACTCTATGCAGGTATAATGGGGTATAAAAAATATCTTTAAAGAAGTGGGACCAATATCCTAGACATATGGGGATAAAATCAGAAAATGCAGTCGGTAGAAAAGATAAAATTAAAGTCAAGGTTACCAAATACAATGTTTATAAAATAAAATGTTCTACCTGCTGACAAATTTTATATAGGAACATTAAATCTTCAACAAGAGATTAAAACAGCTTTCTTTGACATAAATTCAATTTTTACAAGGGAGAAATTTTAGATAGATAAAAAGTAACCAAGCGGAAGATAAAAGAAAATATGCACATAATTAAAAACAAATAAAATGTTGTGAAGAAGAAAACTGAGATAAGGAATTTACATAAGATATTTATCAAATATTTTAAAAAGCAGCAAGTCTATTAGATGCAAATCTGACTAAGATTCTTCTGATTTTTTTTTTTTTTAATACTATTCGTCATTTTAAAGTAATTAGCTGATTGGTTGTATGTCTCGCTTTTGTTAGACTTGCCTCGGTAGTAAGGTCGTGTTTTTTTTTTAAATGCCTATTACTCTTAAAAAGGTATCACAGAATGCATGGAACATTTAGAGAGGAAAATAAGATAGTTGTTGTGTTGTGTCATTTGTTAGCCAGATGGCATTTCACCTTCAAAAAAGCTACAGTGGTATGACGTTACATCGAGGGATCAAGGGGGGTAAGCTTATTACCAGCTCCTATATTTCTCCTCAAAGACACAACTATCACCAACAAAGGAAACCATACTTTAATCACCATAACCTTATGGAAATCTGTAACCAGAAGAGAATTTATGTTATAATAATAATTAACCAATAACAAATGATTTTTAATGACAATTACACAGTATCATTTATATTTATACATTATCTCAAAATTCATAGAATTCAACCAAGAATGAAGAAAAACACTAGTCAAACGTATAAAATGTTAAGTTTGAACATAATTTCTAGCATAAAAAGGTCAAATTAATTATTGATATGGGCTCAATATAAGCGTTCATGACTTCTAAAAACAATAGTTATAAACAAAAAAAATATCACAACACTATCATATTTTTATTATAAAATATTTGGATGTGAAATACAAAATAAAAATAAAAATGACATGAAAACAAGGAAGAAAAATAAAGAAATAGTTGACATATTGCAGGAAAGCTAGTATGAATTAAATAGTAAAATTATTTAGTTTCTAGAGGCAAAACAACCAAACTTTTCACCCTCAACATTACTAACACACTTAATCGTAAAGTTGATTAAAGCTAGAAACATAATGTATTAGTAAATGTTCATTGATATTTCTAACACACTGCACAGACTAAGTGTAAAAAAGAGGTTTCAAGAGGCATGCAACTAAACAATGATTGCTCACAGTAAAAACTCACAAAACCATATAAAATAAAGATATTTTTATACAGGAAGACAACACCTAAGTAACTTAAAATCATTATGAAAGAACTATTTTCAAAGAACGTTTATCAGTAACAATTTAAAAAAGAAATGTCACAACCACATTTTATTGCTACAAATGGTTTAAAGGCAGAAATCAAAATGCACATGACGAATTATAAGAAACAATCCGATAGGAAATTTTTTGTAATACACTTACATTCGTTAAATCTCATATGAATGATGTTACAAATGCATGGATACAGAAGTCCTTGTCAGTATGCTCTGGGCTTTACTTAACAGTTGTTTTTATCAAATATTTTTAAAACGAGATGGGAAATAATTGAGTTAAAACACTTATTCTGTTAAATTGTATCAATCGGGAGAAAAATATGCTAACACCGACTTATGCAGTAAAACTACAGAAACCCCCTCAAAAAAAAAAAAAGAATGAAAACCAAAGAAGTAAATACATTTTCTGTCATAAACAATACGATGAGCTAAACAATACAGGAACTAAAAGAGAGCCCCAGATCTGTGCCACTGAGCATAACTGTTTCTATCTGAAGTGATAACAAACTTTATATCATGCATGTAACAACGACTTCAATTAAACAATCACCCTATTTACTGGAGCATGCTTTGTCTTCAGTCATATACACAAACCCAACACAGATCAAAGATATACTTCACACTTAATCAATATAATGTCCATTTAAAGGAACAAAACAATGCAAGGCCCTAATTTTTATTAACAAAATTCTAGTACAAACAACTGAGAATAAACAATTATTATATATACAATGTGCCAAAACATTCCATTGCCACTTTACATTTGCTGACTATAAAGAAAAAAAAAAGAATTAAAACATTAGATTAAAGGATAATAGATGAAAAATACAGAGCAAAGAGTGAAATTCATCAATGTTTTTAAGAACAAGTTGAGTTTGTAGCGAACGAGTATTCCCTTTTCAAATTATTATAAGGCGATTTTGATTTAAATAAAATCCCAATGAACAAAAGAAAACATACAATAGAAACTAGAACATTAACACATATATTTTTTTAAATTGATGACAAAACATTGTATTACTATCTGTTGAACAACAAACTATTATTTAGAATATTAGTGTCAATTTAGCGAGTTTATTGTTTACATTTAAAAGAAATATCAGTTTGCAGAACAACTATAAATTAGGGCACATACATTACTTTAAAGCAAATGTAAAGAATTACAATCTTTTGTTATTCAATATTAATAAATCCAAAAATCAATTACTGGATGCTTTATTTTCTGAAACCCTTTTGTATTGTATGTACGATATGCTTTCTTTTGTGGTTATTTTAAAATACATGTTATATATGTGACACGTTTGTTTATTAATGCAAATTAAATATTAAAAAAAATAAAACTATTTCACTACTTATTTACGATTATCATAAATTAAAGCAACAGTTTAACTAAAAACCATTTCATAATGCATAAATCCTAACAATTGCTCAAGCGACTTAAATGAACAGAAACAATGCAAACAGTGTAAATTACGATATTTTTTTCAACTTTTTGATATTAATCCAATTATTATAACTTAGATTTCTAAAAATGGAAAGCAAATCGATTTGAATACCGAAACCCTTAAAACAAGAATAAATTAATAATTCCTGCGAATA
Source organism: Riptortus pedestris (assembly GCA_019009955.1). Lineage (NCBI taxonomy): Eukaryota > Metazoa > Arthropoda > Insecta > Hemiptera > Alydidae > Riptortus > Riptortus pedestris. The sequence continues at coordinate 250,315,386 of CM032228.1, forward strand.
TATGGGGGATGAAATCTATGTCATAAGAAGGCTGTATTCAGAATTTTAAATGCCTAGGCAAAACAAACAATGAATTATTTTTAATCATTGTTTAAAATAGATGAATATCTTATTAACATGACAAAAAATGCCAGAATTAACGTTAAGATTGGGTCAAAAGAATTATTTTAAAGTGTACAAAAATATTTCTCACTTGTGATAAAAATAGGGGAGCACATTTGCATAGTAATGTTATTCATTTAAGGGAAAAAAGAACAATAACATGTACAATAAGGTAACGTGATAGTCATACTTCATGTAAAAACACTCAGAACGAATGTACTAAAATTAAAAGGATAAAACTTGAAAACTATTATCATCCCCTAATTCCAACCCATGTTAAAACAAATGTTGAATGTGATTCAGGTTATACATTATTTATTTCAAAAATAGACATAATATAGACGAAATAGTAGACTTAACAAGGAGGCCGAATACTGATTACGAATTAAAAGTTAAAACACAAAACCAGTTAAAATTAGTTATTTACCGAAAAAGGTAATCTACTTCCTCCTTCAATACGATCTTTAAAACCACCCCAGGGTTACTGATCTATCCGAATTGAACGGAATTGTAAGCTTTAAATAGCAAATGGATTAATAAGACATTTCCTGAGGGCAAAATACAATCAGACAAACCATTAGAATAGAATATAAGGAAAATATTGATTTCAAATATAAAATAAAAGCTGTCTTTCATTGCAAGCAAGGTTTTGATTACAATCACTTAAAAATGTTTATGAGAAGCTAAAATAAAGAACGAATGCCAACAAACTCACCTTATTTATCCTCTTTAATGCCATAATATGGTCCGAATTTAATATATGTAATGCACTAAGTTATTACGGACAACGAAACCGCTATCAAATAGACTACGATTGGGAAATTCAAGATGGCTCCGAACCAAGAGGTTTATTCTGTTTAATATTAGAGCCAATGACCTAATAATAGGGTTGAGACTAAACAAACGGCTGTTTTAAAAAATAGTAGAAAAACTCGAATAATTTTATATTAATATCTAAAATTTTTAACTGTTCTGTTTGTGAAAAAAATTTAATTTAGTAGTGAAGGGTTTCAAACTTGGGCACCACTGTCAAAACGGGACCCCATCTGATCGAACCGCCATTTTTTGAATGTTACAATATTTGTTTTACTCTTAAATCAAAGTCAAGTATTAATTGTGTTAAAATATAATAAATGAAATAACCGAGGAAAAGATTTTAAATCACATGGCGAAGAAACCTATCACATGTAAATGGATTTAATTAATCAGGTACTAATCAATTATTTATAAACAAGCATTAGAATCTTTGGTTTCCTATCACAATAATCTGATACGGGATAAAGTCCTTCACTGTGTAAAATAAGCATATTTCCAATGTACTTCTGGTATATAACACACTTGTGATTTAATCTCACCATATATTTTCTATTTATATGTAAATAAACTGACATCAAGATAATACAAATAACTCCCTTAATACTTGATTTAAGAAAAAACGCTTAGAACAACAATTGTAGAACATTGACAGTTAAAAAGATTGGTTGCATAACATTATACGATTTGAGTCATAATAGCGGAGATTTTTATGAATTTACGAATTCCTCCACCTCTATCCCCCCCTCCACTATTCCAGTACAGGCCAACAAATATGATCTTGAGTATTGACTGGAACACTAGTATGGCATAGATCAAATAAAAATTTCCGAGTAAAAGACGAGAAATCATAATTGACGGCTTCATCACACTAAGTATTTGCAAAGTAAAGGTTTAATAAAAACAATATTTGCTATATAACCTTGGATTGAACTGGTTCATTTTATTAGCAGATTTCCCTTAAGGGAAATCAGCTATTGAGGTTGTACTCAAGACGGAATTTTCGAAATTTTTCTTCAAATGTCCATCGATCCTATCTAGTAGATGACGAAAATGAGGTCCGTTCAAAACTGTATATATATAATATATACACACACATATATATATATATATATATATATACAGTGGAATCCCTCTTATCCGGCCTCGGATAAACCGGCCCTCGGTTTAACCGGTCGGCGACGCTGAGGTGGGAAGGAGTCGAGACTTGCCGAGACATGCTCGCGGGCTGGTGTCTAGCCCTTCCTGGGAATATGTAGGTCTCACAATCAGTCTACCCCTTCATTTTATCTCCGACGGACGTTATATTTTTGTTCTAAAATGAGTGACAAACGTAAACGAGTAGTTTTGAGTATGAAACAAAAATTAGACGCTCTTGAACGTTTAGATAGAGGCGAACCAGTGAAAAGGATTTGTGACGAGCTACGCGTGGGAAAAAGTACTGTCAACGACTGGCGCCGATACCGTCAGTCAATTCCGGATTTTTGTTTAGGAATTGAATCGGATAAGGTCCTTTCTACAAGATGCACACTTCGGAAACCGACAAATGAGATGGTAGATGATGCTCTATCGCTTTGGTTCCAGCAGGAACGTAGGAGAGGAACTCCGATAGGAAAAATTAGTCATGCCGAAGCAAAAGCTGCCTTTGAAGTAGCCACTGTATACATCGAACAACAGGAAGAATCATCTGCAGTTGATGTAATGTTTATAAAAAAATGGCGTGATATCGCATTTAAAAAAGCTACTAATGTAAAAAAACAAACAAAAATTACAGATTTTTTTTAGTAATACGTTTTTTTTTAAAAAATGCTAGATTTGTTTAAATAATACATCTCTTTATTAAACAATTCTATTGCATATTTTTCTTTACTCTGACAAGAATTCGGTTTAACCGGCCATTTCGTTATCCGGCCAGGCTCCGGTCCCGAAGTGGCCGGTTAACAGAGATTCCACCGTATATATATATATATATATATATATATATATATATATATATATATATATACTAGCTCAGAGACCCGGCATCGCCCGGGAATTCATTTGAGGCTGAATGGTGATGGTATTTTTTTGGCAAGGCATTACTTTGCGCAATATTTTGACATTTACCCGTCCCAGTGTTTAGGGTTTATACCCGTCGTTGCATTGGATTTTTTTAATAATAAAATTAAGTAATACTTCACTGTCCTCCATATAGTCATATTTCCCGTCTCCTGTGCATTATGCATAGCTTTGAATTATTAAGATCAAAATATTAACATAGATTTGAATTCATTTTTCCATGTGAGGTACCTGGTAGTTCATATTGGAAAGAATTGATGAGCATATCAATATTATACGCAAATTATTTGCTTCATACATTGTTCCCGAAAAAATGTATAAAACATAAGTTACTCTAAATAACAAAGTAAACAACTTCTGTCATGTGCACGTTTGACGAAAATAAATAGACAACGAAATATCGCGAATTTTTATTTCAGGCGTCCCTTATAAGCCTCACTCCCGTTCTAACCTAAACATTTTAATACAGCTTATAATCATGGAAGTATTAATGCTAATTGACATACCGAGTTTTGTTAAGTTCGGTTCAATCGTTAGCGCCCAATAAAATAGTTGACTCCCACTTTAGTTTATAGTGTATATGTCATATATATAGTGTATACATTGTTAAAAGACAAAAATGAATACCACAAAAGCTAAGGTACCCGGCGATTAAATATCATCTATAATGAACATATATCCTTTCAAAAGCCAATCCGAGCTCACATAGTATAGGCAAAGTTTTGCACGTAAGATTATATTTGTATTAGTGAAACTCACTGGAAATCGCTTCCAGTAATGCCAGACGGGAAATAAGTAAACTCAATTAACTGGTAAGGCTCCAGTCATCTTCGCTCCCGCATGAGACTTCTCAACATTCTTCTACTTATATTATTGATGCAAAACATTATTTTATAATTTATCTACCGGATGGAATGAAATAATAGTGGTACCCTGAAAATAACATATCGAGTTTAAACCCATATTGTTTTTTGTCATGATGACATTAGCATTAACGTTTAATTGTTGTTATATTACATATTTGTTTCAATAACATCGAGGTACATTATACAAATTAAATAATGGAAATGCTCTTATAGTTTATATTTCTATTGGAAATATAACAAATAATATATATCCGGAAAACAAATAGAAAATAGAAAAAGCGAGTTTTTCTTTTCAGCCTCTCTTATAATCCCCACTCCCCTTTGAACCTAAAATTTTTAATATAGCTTATAATCATGGAAGAATTAATGCTAATTCACACACCGAGTTTTGCTAAGTTCGGTTCAATCGTTAGTGCCCAACAAAATTGTTGGCTCCCGCTTTAGACTTTAGTGTATATCTCGTTTATACTTTTCTATACGACAAAAGTGAATATAACAAAAGTTACTTAAACTAACAAAATAAACAACTTTTGTCATGTGCATGTTTGTCGAAAAACCAATAGGAAACGAAATATCACTACTGTTAATTTCAGGCCTCCCTTACAATCCCCCTGCTCGTCCCTAGGAATGTTGGTATGGCTTATGAAAATCATGGCGTCAACACTAATAAACATACCGAGTTTTATTTAGTTCGGTTGAGTCTTTTGAGCCCAATAAAATTAATGACTCCCGCTATAGTTTTTAGTTTATAACTCATTTATACTTCGGTAAACGACAAAAGTGCATATAACAAAAGTTACTCTAAATATCAAAATAAACAACTTTTGTTATGTTCATATCTGCCGAAAAACCAATAGGAAACGAAATATCGCTATTTTTAATTTCAGGCCTCCCTTATAACCGCCACTCCTGTTTGTCTTAGAGAATATTAATATAGCCTAAAGTCTAAGTTGGGCTAGTAGTAATATACATACCAAGTTTCATAAAATTCGGTTCAGCCGTTTATGCGTGAAAAGGTAACAAACAAACAAACAGACACGAAAGAAACAAAATGCAGTTATGGTGTCTATGACATGTGAAACGAAAAGTTATCGTGACATTTCGCGAAAAAAAATCAATGTACAGACAGAGGTTACAATTTTATATATATATAGACTAGCTCAGATACCCGGCTTCGCCCGGGAATTCATTTGAGGCTGAATGGTGATGGTATTTTTTTGGCAAGGCTTTACTTTGCAAACTATTTTGACATTTACCCATCCCAGTTTTAAGGGTTTATACCCGTTGTTGGCATTTTTTAATACTAAAATTAATTTTTTATGTATGACTTCACTGTAAAATTGTAACCTCTGTCTGTACATTGATTTTTTTCGCGAATTTTCACGATAACTTTTCGTTTCATATGTCATAGACACTATAACTGCATTTTGTTTCTTTCGTGTGTGTTTGTTTGTTTATTTGTTTGTTACCTTTTCACGCATAAACGGCTGAACCGAATTTTATGAAACTTGGTATATATATTACTACTAACCCAACTTAGACTTTAGGCTATATTAATATCCCATGAGACGAACAGGAGTGGGGGTTATAAGGGAAGCCTGAAATTAAAAATAGCGATATTTTGTTTTCTATTCGTTTTTTGGCAAATATGAACAGAACAAAAGTTGTTTATTTTGTTATTTAGAGGAACTTTTGTGATATTCATTTTTGTCTTTTAACAATGTATAAAGGAGATATACACTATAAACTAAAGCGGGAGTCAACTATTTTATTGGGCGCTAACGATTGAACCGAACTTAACAAAACTCGGTATGTCAATTAGCATTAATACTTCCATGATTATAAGCTGTATTAAAATGTTTAGGTTAGAACGGGAGTGAGGCTTATAAGGGAGGTCTGAAATAAAAATTCGCGATATTTCGTTGTCTATTTGTTTTTCGTCAAACGTGCACATAACAAAAGTTGTTTACTTTGTTATTTAGAGTAACTTATGTTTTATACATTTTTTCGGGAACAATGTATGAAGCAAATAATTTGCGTATAATATTGATATAACAGCTTATTGTTAATATGACATTAGTAGGAGTGAAGGTTACTTATTTAATTATTTCGGTTAGTATTCAATATAGAGAAAGCATGTACGTAACAAGGCCTATTGAATATTAAATTTGGAGTATGATAGATTCTATACAATGTTTCGATCCGACTCATAGTAATGGAGATACTCTGAATTCTTGAAATCCCCCCTCCCTCCTTGTCATTGTATGATCCCGGGCTCATACCTCGCCGCCATTCTTATGAAAGGGGTCGACTAACATTTCTATTTCAGCGTGCACGCCTTTCAAATTGATATCGTGTCTATGGCATACGGAAAAGTATCCTGAAATTTCCAGAAAAAAATCAATGTACAGACAGAAGTTACAGTTTTAGCAGATTTCCCTTAAGGGAATTGATATATAATCGTTTTATACAAAATGAAAGATCAAGTTCGTTAACGGCTGAAATCGGACCAGGGGGAGGGGGGGGTTTAGAGGGGGAGAATTTAGAAAATTCTTAATATCTTTGTTATTATGCGTCGGATCGAAAAAGTGTATAGCACCATTCTTATTGCAAATTTAATTTTCTATAAATGTTGTTATGCACATTGTTTCACTATTTTGATTATTAACTGAGATATTTGCATTGTTTAGTTTTATTATTAGATATTCTATTATGTTTTGAAGCAACTTTCAATTTTTGGAGATAAATGCAAAAACGTGACGCACGTAGGAAATCTGCTTAGTTAACGCAGCCCCTGCGTGACGGACTTTAATTTATATATAAAGATAGATAGATACAGTTTTGAATAAGCATTTTGTTTCTTTCGTGTGTGTTTGTTTGTTACCTTTTCACGCATAAACGGCTGAACCGAATTTTATGAAACTTGGTATGTATATTACTACTAACCCAACTTAGACTTTAGGCTATATTAATATCCTCTGAGACGAACAGGAGTGGGGGTTATAAGGGAAGCCTGAAATTAAAAATAGCGATATTTCGATTCCTATTGGTTTTTCGGCAAATATAAAAATAACAAAAGTTGCTTATTTTGTTATTTAGAGTAACTTTTGTTATATACACTTTTTTCGTATACCGAATTATAAACGAGATATACGCAAAAACCTATAACGAATGTGAACAATTTTATTTGAGACGAAAGACCCAATCGAAATGAATAAAAAGTCCGTCACGCAGGGGCTGCGTAAACTAAGCAGATTTCACTCGGGAAGTTCAGTAATAGATAAATATACATACTGCTAACACAACAATACCGTGAATAAATACAAACGGAAATAAGAAATGTTTCATCCAATTTCAATAACCTGCCGACAGGAAGCGTTAGGTTAGAAATGTAAACAAACGGGTCGTCCCGGCTCACACCGGAAAGAAAAACATTTACTGAAATATATCAGAATATAACATATTAATTTTATTGAGAGCTATTTACTATATCTAGTACTGTAATTAATAATGAGTCAGAATAATTGTTATCTCAATTAATAAAATTTTAGTAGTCCAAAACTTTAAGATGGGCCCCCCCCCCCCGGTCGCCAGGGCATATTTGCATGTATCTCGTATAATAAAGGTCTCTTGAATACAATTTTTGGTATTTAAACTTCCAATAATGTGATTTATTATGTAGCAGAGTATTGTTTACGTAACATGAGTAGAAGTGGCGGTTTGCTGAAAACTGAAAAATGCAAATATCTCGGTTAATATTCAAGATAGAGAATAAACGTATATAACAATATTTATAGTAAATTTAATTTGCAATAAGATTGGTTCTATACCATTTTTCGATCCGATGAATAATAACGGAGATATTTCGAATTTTCGAAAATCCCCCCTTTAAACCCCCCCCTCCTACTGGTCCGATTTCAGCCATTAACGAACTTGATCTGTATTTTTACATAAAACGGTTAAATATCCAGTTTCGTAACGATTAAACAAAAATTGCGACCGCTAGAGCGGTAACAGACAAATATATATATATATAGTTATATATATACAGTTTTGAACGGACCTCATTTTCGTCATCTACTAGGTAGGATCGATGGACATTTGAAGAAAAATTTCGAAAATTCCGTCATGAGTACAACCTCAATAGCTGATTTCCCTTAAGGGAAATCTGCTAAAACTCGGTATGTGTATTAGCACAAACGCTTTCATTATAATAAGCCATACTAACATTTCTAGGGACGGGCAGGAGTGGGGGTTGTAAGGGAGGCCTGAATTTAAAATAGCGGTATTTTGTTTTCTATTCACTTTTCGCCAAATATGAACGTAATAAAAGTTGTTTATTTTGTTATTTAGAATAACTTTTGTGATATTCATTTTTGACTTTTAACGAAGTATAAACGAGATATACACAATAAACTAAAGCGGGAGTCAACTATTTTATTGGGCGCTAACGATTGAACCGAACTTAACAAAACTCGGTATGTCAATTAGCATTAATTCTCCCATGTTTATAAGCTATATTAAAATTTTTAGGTTCGAACGGGAGTGGGAATTATAAGGGAGGCATGAAGTAAAAATTCACGATATTTCATTTTCTATTTGTTTTTCGGCAAAGGTGCACATAACAAAAGTTGTTTACTTTGTTATTTAGAGCAACTTTCGTTTCATTCACTTATGTCGTAAAACGAAGTAAATACGGGATATAAGCTAAATCTATAGCGGGAGTTGACGATTTTATTAGTACTTATTTAAATAATTTTATAACACTTAAGTGTTTTTAATATAGGCATATTATGACAAATGATGTTATGTTTTAGCCTTATCTATTTTGATTATTTAGTACTAAGTATGATTCGGATTAGTGAGATTATAAATCCCCCTCCCCCTTCGCCTCATTTATTTATTTTACCTAGAAAATAACTTTATTATTTATTTCCAATAGAAATTTAAACTATAAGAGCATTTCCATTATTTAATTTGTATAATATATAATTAAAAAAAAATCGAGCTGAATTTCCTCAAGGAGTGATAGGGGAAGTAGTAGGGAATCAAACTCTTTGATTTTGGTTATATACTATCTTATTTCCGATATCTTCATGTTATTGAAACAAATATGAACTATCATAACAATTAAACGTTAATGTCATTATGAAAAAAGACAAAATATCTAAACTCGATATGATTGTTTAAAGTATTACTTAGGTTGCAGGGACGACTACGATCTCTTCCCCTCGACTAGCTTTTTGAATATAATATAAATTATTTTTAGGCAATACTATTATTTAATGCCATCAGGTAGATGAATTATTACAATAATATTTTGAATTAATAATTTAAGGAGAAGAGTGTTGATAGCTCTAATGCGAGAGAGGAAATAGACGGAGGCTAATAGAGTTAATTGAGTTTACCAATTTCCTGTGAAATGCTGGGCATTACGGGAAGTGATTACCACTGAGATCTACTATTATGAATATAACCTTACGTGCTAAACTATGCTTAAACTATATGTGCTCGGATTGGTTTTTGACAGGAAATAAGTTTCATTATAGACGATATTTAATTGTAATAAATACTATCCATGATTATGGTTTGAAGTATTCAAAAAGGTGAATTAAAAAATGGCAAGGGCTAGATTAGGAACACATTTTTATTTATTCTTCAAATATAAAATTTCTCATTTATAAGTCGCCTGCCTGACCCTCACAGCAAAACAATGCGCGCCGACGAAAGTGTAGTTGTAAACATTGAAGCCTTGCCCAAAAAAATACTATCATCATTCAGCCTTAAATGATTTCCCGAGCGAAGCCGGGTACCTTAGCTAGTATATATATGTCAACAATCTAGCGGTCATAATTTTCGTTTGATCGTTACCAAACTAGACATTTAAACGTTTTATGTAAAAAATAAAAGCTCACTGAACGCTGAAATCGGACCGGGGGAGGGGGAATTCCGAAAATTCTTATTATCTCCGTTCTTATGCGTCGGATCGAAAAATTGCATAAAAGAAATATTAAAAATAAAATGTTATCAAATATGTTTTCTCACTATCTTGATTGTTAACCGAGATATTTGCATTTTAGCATTGTACATAGGACCATTATTTTGGTCGAACCCTGAAAACAGGTGGTGAGACGAGTGTCAATGGGAAATATGATTGGTTAATGCAGTTTAGGTAGGTACATCTTGACAGACGTTTAGCAGATTTTAGAGGGGAGGAATTTCGAAATTTCTTAATATGTCCGTTATTATGCGTCGGATCGAAAAATGTTATAGAACCCATCTTATTGAAAATTTAATGTTCTATAAATGTTGTTATGTACATATTGTCACTACCTTGATTGTTGACCGGGATATTTTCATTTTATAGTTTTCGGCCTTCAGCAACCCCCCCCCCTCTTACTTATGTCATATTATTATATAAGCTGTTATATTATGAAGTACATATTATTTGAAGCTTAAATACCAAATATTGCAATCATTGAACTTTTACTTTTTGAGATAAATGCAAATACGTGTGTACTCTGCTTAGTGTAGCCACTGCCGTGACGCATTTTAGCAGATTTCCCTTAAGGGAAATCTGCTATTGAGGTCGTACTCATGACGCGAGTGTCGAAAAATTTCTTCAAATGTCCCTCGATCCTAACAGGAGATGACGAAAATGAGGGCCGTTTCCGTAACTATTCGTCTCTCGTGAATAGGTTTAGAGATCCCTTACTAGTACAGCTGTTATTGGGCAGATTGGTACTTGTGTATTATATCCACCACATTTTAGTTCCTCTAGTCCCACGCTAGAGTGCGCTACTGAAGTGCGATGCTAGCTCTCCCAGGCTAATGAGGTTATCTTTTGTCATAGTTGCGTTTGCTGTTTATTTTTGTTTGCTGTTTAGAGTCTCTTAGTCCTTTAAAAATGCCTCTTTGGGATTTGCAACGACTGAAGAAGACACTGTTAAATATTTACATGAGAGGAATATTTTGGCTATCAGAGTGCCCTCAAGTGTTCTTAATGACATTGTATGAAACTTTATAGTGGAAAAAAAGTCTTTTTTTGGAAGTGTAATGTAAGAAAGTGTGGTGAGCAAGTCGGCGTTCGGATTGGGACTTGGTTCGAAGGAAGTAAAATTCCATTTTGTAATGCATTGAAGTTCATTTACTGCTGCTGCGAAGAATTGACATCTGTCAATTTTTGCAAAAAACAACTCAAAATTTCCAATAAGACTGCTATTGATTGGAACAGTTACATGAGGGAGTTGTTTCCTTAGATATGAAGAACAGTATTTCCACACATTTCCCGCCTAAATGTGAATAAAATATTTTATTTTTAAAAATTGTGTTTTCTTTTAATTATCATTATAATTCCGTAGAAGGTTATAAGGTAAGTATAACCTCCCTTGCGGGCAATGAATCGTACTACTTAAAAAAGTAGCTAGTGGAACTAAAATGTGGTGGATATAATACACAAGTACCGGCAGATTTCTGGACTGTAAAACTTCACGTGGGAAATCTGCTTAGTTTACGGAGCCCCTGCCTTGACGCATTTTTCAGTTTTGTGTAAGCCCCCAACCCCTGCTCATGTCAAATAAACAATAAGCTCTTATAATGCATTTTTTCGTTACTCAAATATTTAGCGAGTAATTCTTATTTTTTTGTCTGAATAGGCAGTAAGATGAGATGATAAGCGTGTCGCAGGCGGAGGTGTGAAAGCTGCTTAACTAACGCAGCCCCTGCGTGACAGGCTCCTTAGTCTCCAGATTAATTTGTGTTGATGTTGTTCCTCTAATCGCAAGGTGAGTCAGCCACATCTAGGAACTGCAAAGCAATATAGGATTCACCACTCCCTCTCACCTACTTCTCAAGCATTTACATTACAGTTCCCTCAATACCCAATATGATGAAATTTTTCATTATGCAAAGTTATCCTTTGATTAATTTCTTTTAAGCAGATTTTATTTTCCTTCAAGGAAAATATATTGTTTAAATATTGATGCTCTAAAATTCTTGCCCTCTGGAGTTTTTAGCAGATTTCCCTTAAGGGAAATCAGCTATTGAGGTTGTACTCATGGCGCGATTTTCGAAATTTTTATTCAAATGTCCATCAATTCTACCCAAGAGATGTCGAAAATGAGGTCCGTTCAAAACTGCATATATATCTATATATATATATATATATATATATATATATATATATATATATATATATATACTAGCTCAGATACCCGGCTTCGCCCGGGAATTCATTTGAGGCTGAATGGTGATGGTATTTTTTAGCAGGCTTTACATTGCACAATATTTTGACATTTACCCGTCCCAGTGTTTAGGATTGATACCCGTCTTTCCCGTGGATTTGCTAATAATAGAATTATTTGTTCGATAAGGCTTCACAGTCTTCAATATTTTTATATTTCCCGTCTCTTATACATGTAAATATGGTGAATTTTTATTTCAGGCCTCCCTTATAACTCCCCTCCCGTTCGAACCTAAAAATTTTAATATAAGTTATAATCATGGAAGAATTAATGCTAATTGACTTACCGAGTTTTGTTAAGTTCGATTCAGCCGTTAGTGCCCGCTATAGTTTTAACGTATAACTCATTTATACTTAGGTATACGACAAAAGTGTATATAACAAAAGTTACTCCAAATAACAAAATAGACAACTTTTGTTATGTTTATATTTGCGGAAAACCCAATAGGAAACGAAATATCGCTATTTTTAATTTCAGGCTTCCCTTATAACCCCCACTCCTGCCCTTCCATAGAAATGTTGGTATGGCTTATTATAATGAAGACCTCACTGCTAATACACATACCGAGTTTTATTTAGTTCGGTTGAGTCTTTTTTGGCAAATCATATTGTTGACTCCCGCTATAATTTTTAGCGTATAACGCATTTAAACTTCGGTATACGACAAAAGTGTATATAACAAAAGTTACTCTAAATAACAAAATAAACAACTTTTGTTATGTGCAAATTTGCTGAAAAACCAATAGAAAACGAAATATCGCTATTTTTAATTTCTGGCTTGCCTTATAGCCCCCACTCCTGTTCGTCTATAAAATTAATATAGCCTAAAGTCTAAGTTGGGTTAGTAGTAATATACATACCAAGTTTCATAAAATTCGGTTCAGCCGTTTGTGCGTGAAAAGGTAACAAACAAACAAACATACACGAAAGAAACAAAATGCAGATATGGTGTCTATGACATGTGAAACGAAAAGTTATCGTGAAATTTCGCGAAAAAAATCAATGTACAGACAGAGGTTACAATTTTATATATATATATATATATATATATATATATATATATATATATATATATATATATATATATATATGTCAGTTACCTCTCTAGCGGTCGCAATTTTTGATTTATCGTTACCAAGTTTGATATATAATCGTTTTATACAAAAAGGAAGATCAAGTACGTTAATGGCTGAAATAGGACGAGGGAGAGGGGGTTTAGGGGGGGGGGGGAGAATTTCGAAAATTCGTAATATCTCCATTATTATGCGTTGGAACGAAATATTCTATAGAACCAATCTTATTGAAAACGTAATGCTCTATAACTGTTGTTATGTATATTATTTAACTACTTTGATTATTTATTGAGATATTTGCATTTTTTAGTTTTCGGTCTTCAGTAAAGCCCCACTCCTACTCATCTCATATTTTCAATATTCTAATATGTTATGAAGCACTTTATTTGAAGCTTAAATACCAAATATTGTTCTCATTGAACTTTTAAGTTTTGAGATAAATTAAATACGTGGCGCACTTGGGAAATCCGCTTAGTTAACGCAGCTCCTGCGTGACGGACTTTTGTAACTCAAATATTAATTTATACTTTCTGTTTTTTAGCCAGACTATGTGGTCAGCTGAGATCACTAGTATGGCCTCATTAAGGGAAATCAGCTATTGAGGTAGTACTCGTGATGCTACCCAGGAGATAAAGAAAAAAGTCCGTCACGCAGGGGCTGCGTAAACTAAGCAGATTTCCCACGTGAAGTTTTACAATAGAGAAATCTGCCTAATAACAACTGTAGTAGTAAGGAATCTCTAAACCTATTCACGAGGGACAAATAGTTACGGAAACGGCCGCACTAGCTCTCGGCGGAAAGTCCCGAACATAGCCGACTCCTGCCGACCAGACACACAATACAAATGCAAATAACTCGGTTAATATTCAAGATAGAGAGTAAATGTATAGAACAATATTTGTAGTAAATTTAATTAGCAATAAGATTGATTCTATACATTTCTTCAATTCACATAATAACGGAGATATTTCGAATTTTCAAAAATCGCCCTCTAAACCCCCCCTCCCATTGGTCCGATTTCTGCCATTAACAAACTTGATCTTTCTTTTTACATAAAACGCTTTTTCGAGTTACGAGGTAACGATCAAACAAAAATTTGCGTCCGCTAGAGCGTTGACAGACAAATGTATATACATATATAATTTTGAACGGACTTCATTTTCGTCATCACCTGGGTAGGATCGATGGACATTTGAAGAAATGTTTCGAAAATCGCGTCATGAGTACGACCTCAATAGCTGATTTCCCTTAAGGACAATCTGCTAAAATGAGGTCCTTTCAAAACTGTATCTATCTATTTGTAAATATATAAAATAATAACCTCTGTCTGTACATTGATTTTTTTCTCGAAATTTCACAATGACTTTTCGTTTTACATACCATAGACATGATATCTTCAATTTGTTTCTTTCGTGTCTGTTCGTTTGTTGTTTTCACGCATAAACGGCTGAACCGAAACATGGTATTTATATTACTATTAACAAACTTAGACTTTAATATTCTTTGAGACACACAGGAGTGGGGGTTACAAGGAAAGCCTGAAACGAAAAATTTCAATATTTCGTTTCCTATTGTTTTTACAGCAAAAATGCACATAACAAAAGTTGTTTATTTTGTTATTTAAAGTAACTTTTGTTATATACACTATTGCCGTAAGTACATGAAGTATAAATGAAATATACGCTAAAAATTGTAGGGGGGTCAACAATTTTATTGGCCACTAAGGACAAAACCGAACTTAACAAAACTCGGTATGTGAATTAGAATTAATTCTTCCATGATTATAAGCTATACCAACATTTCTAGAAATGAGCAGGAGTGGGGGTTATAGGGGAAGCCAAAAATGAAAAGTCCGTCACGGAGGGATTGCGTAAACTAAGCAGATTTTCCATGTGAAGTTTTACAATAGAGAAATCTGCATACTGGTAATACAAGCCCAACATGAGTAAATACAAACGGTAATAAGAAATCTTTCAGTTAATTTTAATAAATTCCCAACTGAAACGGCTTCTGAATTGTAAAAATAATTTATATTTTAATAACTCAAATTTTAGTAGTACATACAAGAACTAAAGAAGGGGGGCGGCGGCGGATGAACAGACCGTATTTGCATAAATCACACAAAGTAAGGAAGGTAAGGTAAGGTTAGAAACGACAGGTAAGGTTAGAAGAAGCTTCCACCTGAGCCGAGAAGTTACGAAAACGGCCGAACTAATCCGAACAATACCCGACCACAGCCTTCATAAAAAAGCAAATATCTCGGTTAATATTCAAGGTAGAGAATAAATGTATACAACAATATTTATAGTAAATTTAATTTGCAATAAGATTGGTTCTATTTTTTTTTGTCATCTCCTGGATAGGATCGATGGACAATTGAAGAAATTTTTCGAAAATGCGTCCATTGGTACGACCTCAATACCTGATTTCCCTTAGGGGAAATCTTCTGAAAGTCCGCCAAGCAGGAGCTGCGTAAACTAAGCAGATTTCCTACATGAAGTATAACAATAGAGAAATTTCACGAGAGCCAAAAAGTTACGAAAACGGCGGAACTAGCTTTTGGCGGGAAACCTACTTTCGCCCGTTACTCGCCCACATTTAATACAAATACAAATGTCACGGTTAATATTCAAGATAGAGAATAAATGTATATAACAATATTTATAGTAAATTTAATTTGCAATAAGATTGATTCTATACATTTCTTCGATTCACATAATAACGGAGATATTTCGAATTTTCAAAAATCCCTCCTCTAAACTCCCCCCCTCCCACTGGTCCGATTTCAGCCATTAACGAACTTGATCTGTCTTTTTACATAAAACGACTAAATATCAATTTTGGTAACGATTAAACAATAATTGAGACCGCTAGAGTGGTAACAGACAAATATATATATATATATATATATATATATACTAGCTCAGATACCCGGCTTCGCTCGGGAATTCACTTGAGGCTGAATGGTGATGGTATATTTTTGGCAAGGCTTTACTTTTCACGACATTTACCCGTCCCAGTGTTTAGGGTTAACACCCGTCGTTTCTGTGGATTTGTTAATAATGAAATTAGTTTTTTATGTAAGACTTCACTGTCCTGCATATTGTCATATTTCCCGTTTCCTGTGTATTATGTATAGATTTGAATTATTAAGGAGAAAATAGTTCATATTGAAAAGGATTGTTGAGGAAAATTCTCTAAATAACAAAATAAACAACTTTTTTATGTGCATATTTGGTGAAACGCCAATAGGAAATCACTATTATTAATTTCAGGCCTCCCTTATAACCCCCACTCCTGCCCGTCACTATAAATGTTAGTATGGCTTATTATAAGGAAGGTGTTAGTACTAATTCACATACCGAGTTTGGCTTAGTTCGGTTGAGTCTTTTGTGCCAAATAAAATTGTTAACTCCCGCCATAATTTTAAGCTTATAACACCTTTATACTTCGGTATACGACGATAGTGTATATAACAAAAGTTACTCTAAATTACAAAATAAACAATTTTTGTTATGTTCATATTTGCCGAAAACCCAATAGGAAACGAAATATCGCTATTTTTAATTTCTGGCTTCCCTCATAACCCCCACTCCTGCCCGTCCCTAGAAATGTTGGTATGGCTTGTTATAATGAAAGCGTTAGTGCTAATACATATACCGAGTTTTATTTACTTCGGTTTGGTCTTTTGTCCCAAATAAAATTGTTCACTTCCGCTATAGGTTTCAGCGTATATCTCGTTTATAATTCGGTATACGAAAAAAGTGTATATAACAAAAGTTACTCTAAACAACGAAATAAACAACTTTTGTTATGTGCATAATTGCCTAAAATTCTATAGGAAACGAAATATTGCTATTTTTAATTTCAGGCTTCCCCTACAACCCCCACTCCTGTTCGTCTCAGAGGATATTAATATAGCCTAAAGTCTAAGTTGGGTTAGTAGTAATATACATACCAAGTTTCATAAAATTCGGTTCAGCCGTTTATGCGTGAAACGGTAACAAACAAACAAACAGACACGAAAGAAACAAAATGTAGTTATGGTGTCTATGACATGTGAAACGAAAAGTTATCGTGAAATTTCGCGAAACAAATCAATGTACAGACAGAGGTTACAATTTTATATAACGGACCTCATTTTCGTCATCTACTAGGTAGGATCGATGGACATTTGAAGAAAAATTTTGAAAATCGCATCATGAGTACAACCTCAATAGCTGATTTCCCTTCGGGGAAATCCTAAAAATATATGTTCCTAAGAACTCTGCAGGGGAGTGAGGGTTTTAACTTATTCATTATGACCATATGGTGTCGGCCACATGGGCGGCTTGCTGGTTTTTATAATGTTAAACTAATGCAATGCATATAATAAATAACCCATAGAAATAAATAATCATGTTCATGCATATATTTCAATTCCTGTTTACATAGGATCATTATATCGGTCGAACTCAGGAAACAGGTGGCGAGACGAGTGTCAATGGGTTGGTTTACGCAGTTTAAGTACATTCTGACAGACTCTTTGCCCTCGATAGACACACATGACAATCTATTACATTTCAGGCCCAGTTTAAAAGTTTCAAATGCTTACGTAGGATACTACGAAGAAAGACAGAAATAATGCAATGTATAGATGACGTAATATGCTCATTCATGGCACACAGTGACGTCACTTTGCATAGTTTTTGCAAGTATGTATAGACATTTACTTAGTTCAGCTAGCCAGGAATGATAAACATTCAGCAGATTTCCCTCAGCTAACCTCAATAGCTCTCATTACCTCGATTTTGAAAAATATCGCAATTTTTGTTTTATCCTTATCTAATTTGGTATTCAAGCGTTCCATGTAAGTGTCAGATTGAAAAATGGTATATCATCAATTTAGACCCAAATTTAATTTTGTACAACTATTTTTTATGCCCTTAAGGGAAATCAGCTATTGAGGTTGTACCCATGAAGCAATTTTTCATGGATTTCTTCAAATGTCCATCAATCCTACCTAGTAGATGTTATCTATCTATCTATATATACTAGCTAAGGTAATCATTGCTGACTGACTAATGATTGTATTTTTATAGCAAGACTTCAATGTGTACAATTGCACTTCCCTCCACGATGTATTGTTTTTTCAAAACAGCCAATCCTAAAGTGTAACTTTCAGGGTTAATAGAATAGAAATTTTAGTTTTGAAGAATATATGAAAATGGGTTCCTAAATTATCCCTCACGACTTTTTGACTCACGGTTTTTGAATAATTCAAACCATAATCATGGGTAGCATTTATCACAATTAAATGTCATCTATAATGAACATATTTCCTGCCAAAAATCAAACCAAGCACATATAGTTTTAGCATAGTTTTATACATAAGATTATATTCGTATTAGTAAGCCTCAGTGGAAATCACTTCCCGTCGTGGCAGCATTCCACAGGAAATAACTAAACTCAATTACCTCCCGTCCATTTCCGCTCTCGCAGGAGCGTTATCATCGTTGTTTTCCTTAGAATATTGATTCAGAATATTATTTTAATAATTTATCTCCCTGATGGAACTAAATAATAGATCCCTAAACATAATTTCATTTATGTTCAAAAAGCTAGATGAGGGGAAGAGAGCCCCCCTGCAACCTAGTAATACTTTAAACATTCATATCGAGTATATATTAAATACCAGAAATGCTCTTACAGTTTATATTCTATTAGAAATAAATAAAAAAGTTATAGGGAAAATAAATAAATAAATGAGGAGGTGACGGAAATTTATAAGCTCACTAATCCGAATCATACTTGCAACTATCATATAAGACTAAAACATAACATCTTTTGTCATAATATCCATTTATTAAAAACACTTAAATAAGCACTAATAAAATTAATGACTCCCGCAATGGATTTAGCGTATATGCCGTGTTAACTTCATTTACGGCAAAAGTGAATACAACAAAATATACTTTAAATAACAAAAGTAAACAATTTTTGCTATGTGCACGTTAGCCAAAAAAAAATAGAAAATGAAAATTGCGAATTTTTATCTCAGGCCTGTCTTATAACCCCCACTCCCGTTTGAACCTAAACATTTTAATATAGCTTATAATCATGGAAGAATTAATGCTAATTCGCATACCAAGTTTTGTTAAATTCGGTTCAATCGTTTGCGCCCAATAAAATAGTTGACTCCCGCTTCAGATTTTTACGCATATCTCGTTTATGTTATACAGCAAAAGTGAACATAACCAAAGTTACTTTAAATAACAAAATAAACAACTTTTGTCATGTGCATATTTGCAGAAAAACCAGTAGAAAAAGAAATATTGCTATTTTTAATTTCAGGCCTCCCTTATAACCCCCACTCCTGCCCGTCCCTAGAAATATTGGTATGGCTTATGATAATTAAGGCGTCAGAGATAATACACATACCGAGTTTTATTTAGTTCGGTGGACTCTTTTGTGCCAAATAATATTCTTGACACCCGCTATAACTTTTAGCGTATAACGCCTTTATAATTCGGTATTCGACGATAGTGTATATAACAAAAGTTTCTCTAAATAACAAAATAAACAACTTTTCTTATGTGCATATTTGCCGAAACACCAATAGGAAACGGAATATCACTATTTTTAATTTCAGGCGTCCCTTATAACCCCCACTCCTGCCCGTCCCTAGAAATGTTTGTATGGCTTATTATAAGGAAGGCGTTAGTGCTAATACACATACCGAGTTTTATTTAGTTCGGTTGAGTCTGTGTGCCAAATAAAATTGTTGACTCCCGCTATAATTTTTAGCGTATAACGCCTTTATAGTTCGGTATACGAAAAAAGTGTATATAACAAAAGTTATTCTAAATAACAAAATAAACAACTTTTGTTATATGCATATTTGCCAAAAAACCAATAGGAAACAAAATATCGCTATTTTTAATTTCAGGCTTCCCTTATAACCTCCACTCCTGTTTGTCTTAGAGAATATTAATCTATCTATATATATACTAGCTCAGATACCCGGCTTCGCTCGGGAATTCATTTGAGGCTGAATGGTGATGGTATATTTTTGGCAAGGCTTTACTTTGCACAATATTTTGACATTTACCCGTTCCAGTGTTTAGGGTAAATACCCGTTGTTGGCATTAGTTAATAATAAAATTATTTTTTTATGTAAGACTTCACTGTCCTGCATATTGTCATATTTCCCGTCTCCTGTGCATTATGCATAGATTTGAATTATTAAGGAGAAAATATTGACATACATTTGAATTAATTTTTTCAGGTGAGGTACCTGGTAGTTCATATTGAAAATAAGCGTTGAGCAAATTTCTCTAATAACAAAATAAACAACTTTTGTTATGTGCATATTTGCCGAAACCGTAATAGGAAATCATTATTATTAATTTCAGGCCTCCCTTATAACCCCCACTCTTGCCCGTCCCTAGAAATGTTAGTATGGCTTATTATAAGGAAGGCGTTAGTGCTAATACACATACTGAGCGTTTTATTTAGTTCGGTTGAGTCTTTCATGCCAAATAAAATTGTGGACTCCCGCTATAATTTTTAGCGTATAACGCCTTTATAGTTCGGTATACGACGATAGTGCATAAAAGTCCGTCACGCAGGGGCTGCGTAAACTAAGCAGATTTCCCACGTGAAGTAATACAATAGAGAAATCTCCATACAAGAGCCCAACACTTACGGCAAAGGGCCAAACTAGGTTTTGGCGGGAACTCAAAAATCCGTTACCGGCCCAAATTTAATAAAAATGCAAATATCTCGGTTAATATTCAAGATAGGGAATAAATGTATAGAACAATATTTATAGTAAATTTAATTTGTAATAAGATTGATTCTATACAATTGTTCGATCCGACGCATAATAACGGAGATATTTCGAATTTTCCGAAAATCCCCCCTCTAAACCCCCCCTCCCACTGGACCGATTTCAGCCATTAACGAACTTGATCTTCCTTTTTACATAAAACGATTAAATTCCGAGTTTGGTAACGATCAAACAAAAATTGCGACCGCTAGAGCGTTAACAGACAAATATATATATATATATATATATATATATATATATATATATATATATATATATAGATATATATAAAAAATTTTGAACGGACCTCATTTTCGTCATCTCCTGGGTAGGATCGATGGACATTTGAAGAAATTTTTCGAAACTCGCGACATGAGTACGACCTCAATAGCTGATTTCCCTTAAGGGAAATCTGCTAAAATAAACAACTTTTAACCTGTGCGTATTTGCCGAAAAACCAATAGGAAACGAAATATCGCTATTTTAGCAGATTTCCCTTCAGGGAAATCAGCTATTGAGGTTGTACTCATGACGCGATTTTCGAAATTTTTCTTCAAATGTCCATCGATCCTACCCAGGAGATGACGAAAATGAGGTCCGTTCAAAACTGTATATATATATCTATATATATATATATATATATATATATATATATATATATATATATATATATATATATATTTGTCTGTTACCGCTCTAGCGGTCGCAATTTTTGTTTGATCGTTACCAAACTCGATATTTAGTCGTTTTATGTAAAAAGAAAGATCAAGTTCGTTAACGGCTGAAATCGGACCAGTGGGAGGGGGAGTTTAGAGGGGAGGATTTTCGAAAATTCGAAATATCTCCGTTACTATACGTCGGATCGAAAAATTGTATAGAATCAATCTTATTGCAAATTAAATGTACTATAAATATTGTTATATACATTTATTCCCTATCTTGAATATTAACCGAGATATTTGCATTTTTATGAAATTTGGGCCGATAACGGATTTTTGAATTTCCCGCGAAAAGCTAGTTCGGCCCTTTGCCGTCGCCGTTTGGCTCTCCTATGGAGATTTCTCTACTGTATAACTTCACGTGGGAAATCTGCTTAGTTTACGCAGCCCCTGCGTGAAGGACTTTTTTTAAATCCAGGCCGCTCTTACAACCCCCACTCCTGCCCGTCCCTAGAAATGTTGGTATGGCTTATTATAAGGAAATCGTTAGTATTAATTCACAAACCGAGTTTGGTTTAGTTCGGTTGAGTCTTGTGCCAAATAAAATTGTGGACTCCCGCTATAGTTTTTAGCGTATAACTCATTTATACTTCCGTATACGGCAAAAGTGTATATGACAAAAGTTAATCTAAATAACAAAATAAACAACTTTTGTTATGTGCATATTTTCTGATACCCCAATAGGAAACGAAATATCTCTATTTTTAATTTCAGGTCTCCCTTATAACCCCCACTCCTGTTCGTCTCAGAGAATATTAACATAGCCTAAAGTCTAAGTTGGGTTAGTAGTAATATACATACCGAGTTTCATAAAATTCGGTTCAGCCGTTTATGCGTGAAAAGGTAACAAACAAACAAACAAATAAACAAACAAACAAACAGACACCAAAGAAACAAAATGCAGTTATGGTGTCTATGACATGTGAAACGAAAAGTTATCGTGAAATTTTGCGAACAAAATCAATGTACAGACAGAGGTTACAATTTTATATATATATATAGATATAAAATTGTAACCTCTGTCTGTACATTGATTTTTTTCGCGAAATTTCACGATAACTTTTCGTTTCACATGTCATAGACACCATAACTGCATTTTGTTTCTTTGGTGTCTGTTTGTTTGTTTGTTACCTTTTCACGCATAAACGGCTGAACCGAATTTTATGAAACTTGGTATGTATATTACTACTAGCCCAACTTAGACTTTAGGCTATATTAATATTCTCTCAGACGAACAGGAGTGGGGGTTATAAGGGAGGGCTGAAATTAAAAATAGCGATATTTCGTTTCCTATTGCTTTTTCAGCAAATGTGCACATAACAAAAGTGGATTATTTTGTTATTTGGGATAACTTTTGGTATATTCGAAATTTTGTCTTATACCTAAGTATAATATGAGTTATACGGTTAAAAAGTACTGTGGAAGTCAACAATTTTATTTGAGCACAAAAATGACTCAACCGGACTAAACCAAACTCGGCATAACTTAT
Organism: Riptortus pedestris; assembly: GCA_019009955.1. Taxonomy (NCBI): domain Eukaryota; kingdom Metazoa; phylum Arthropoda; class Insecta; order Hemiptera; family Alydidae; genus Riptortus; species Riptortus pedestris. The sequence continues at coordinate 250,338,558 of CM032228.1, forward strand.
GGTTAGTGAAGTTAGCACTAATGCCTTCATTATAATAAGCCATACTAACATTTCTAGCGGAACGGGCAGAGGAGTGGGGTTTATAAGGGAGCCTGAAATTAAAAATAGTTATGATTTCGTTTGCTAGGGGGTTTCGGCAAATATGTACATAACAAACGTTGTTTATTTTGTTATTTAGAGACAACTTTTGTTATAGTACTATATCGTCTGTCATACCGAAGTATATAAAGGCATTATACGGTAAAAATGATAGCAGGAGTCAACAGTTTTATTTGGCAAAAAATGACTTCAAACGAACTAAAATTAAAACACTCGGTATGTGTATTAGCACTAACGCCATCCTTATAATAAGCCATACTAACATTTCTAGGGAACGGGCAGGGAGTGGGGTTGCGTTATAAGGGAGGCCTGAAATTCAAAATAGTGATATTTCGTTTCCCTTTGAGGTTTCGGCAATTATGCACATAACAAAAATTGTTTATTTTGTTATTTGGAGTAACTTTTGTTATATACACTTTCGTCGTATACCTAAGTATAAATGAGTTATACGTTAAAAACTACTAATTCAAATCTATGCAGAATGCACAGGAAATGGGAAATATGACAATATGGAGGACTGTAAAGTCTTTTATCAAAAAAATAATTTTATTATTAACAAATCCACAGAAACGACGAGCAGGTATTAACCCTAAAACACTCGGACAGGTAAATGTCAAAATATTGTGCAACAGTAAAGGCCTTGCCAAAAAAAAATACCATCACCTTCCAGCCTCAAACGAATTCCCGCAGCGAAGCCGGGTATCTGAGCTAGTGTATATTTTTTTATATATCTATATATATATATATATATATATATATATATATATATATATATATATATACTAATATATATATATGTATATTATATATATATATTTATATAGTAATATATATATATATATACTAGCTCAGATACCCGGCTTCGACTCGGGAATTCATTTGAGGCTGATTGGTGATGCGTATTTTTTTGGCAAGGATTTACTTTGCACATTATTTTCAACCTTTACCCGTCCCACTATTTAGGATTAACACCCGTATGTTAGCATTTGTTAATATAAAAATTAATTTCTTATGTAAGGACTTCACTGTCCTCCAAAATTGTCCTTATTTCCGTTCTCCTGTGCATTATGACTAGATACTCAGTTATTAAGCACAAAATATTGTGATGAAAGTGAGCTAAATATGACCTAATTATTAATTTCAGGCCTCACTTACAACCCCCACTCCCCCCCCCTGCCCGTCCCTAGAAATGGTTTTAGTATGGCTTTATTATAAGGAAAGCGTTAGTGCTAATACACATACCGCGTTTTATTTATTTCGGCTGGGTCCTTTTTGTCCCAAATAAATTGTTTCACTTCCGCTATAGGTTTTTAGCAATATATCTCGTTTATAATTCTGTATAACGAAAAAAAAGTGTGTAGAACAACTGTGGGTAGAAAGAGGGAGTGAGAAAGGTTTCTAGATTACAGGAAGGTCTCCCCACCCGTCCCTGGACGCTCCAGGTTAACAAACAGAACATGACTAATGGCTAACTCTCAATTCAGCTAAAAATAAAAAAAAAAAACATTACCTTCTAAAATATTCAGATTCTATTTTTCAATTCTAATTATGTACATATGTTTAAATAACTCTCGTTTTTTTGTGAATTAATTTGATGTTTTAAAACACATTAAAAGGATTAAATTACTTACTTCCCATTAATTAATGTTCCAGTTGACAAGAAAGAGGAAGGGGGGGGGGGGAGTAAGAGTAATATACTTTGGCCCTCATGAAACAGATACTTGTTTAAAAACATTATTAATGCTTCATACCAAATTGAAATGTTCTTGTTAATCGTCATGTTCATATTTGCCGAAAAACCAATCAGGAAAACGAAAATATCGCTATATTTAATTTCCAGGCGTCCCTTATAACCCCCAATCCTGCCCGTGCCTAGAAAAAAATGTTTGTTATGGTTTGTTATAATGAAAGCGTTTTAGTGCAAATCGACATACCGAGTTTTATTTTTTTCGGTTGGGTCTATTGTCCCAAATAAAATTGTTCACTTACCGCTATAGATTTTAACGTATATCACGTTTATTATTCGGCATACCGATAAAAAGTGTATATAACCAAATGTTTTACTCTAATATAACAAAGTAAACAACTTTTGTTTATGTTCATATTTACCGAAAAACCAATAGGAAACGAAAATATCGCTTTTTTTAATTTCCTGGCTTCCCTTTATAACCACCAACTCATGCCCGTCCCTAGAAATGTTGGTTTGGCTTGTTATAATGAAACCGTTAGTGCTAATAGATATTACGAGTTTTTTACTTAGTTCGGTTGAGTGTTTTGTTGCCAAATAAAGTTGTTGACATCCCGCTATAATTTTTTAGCGTATAACCTCATTTATACTTCTGGTATACGACGAAAGTGTATATAAACAAAAGTTACTCTAAATAACAAAATAAATAAACTTTTGTTATGATGCTTATTTCCCGAAAAACCAATAGGAAAACGAAATATCGCTATTATTTAATTTAAGGCCTCCTTTATAACCCCCACTCCTGTTTGTCTTAGAGAATAATAAAATATAGCCTAAAGTCTAAGTTGGGCTAGTAGTAATAATACATACCAAGTTATCATAAAATTCGGTTCAGCCGTTTATGCGTGAAAAGGTAACAAACAAACAAACAAACAAACAAAACATACACGAAAGAAACAAAATGCAGTTCTGGTGTCTATGACATGTGAAACGAAAAGTTATCGTGAAATTTCGCGAAAATTAATCAATGTACAGACAGAGGTTACAATTTTATATATATATATATATATATATATATATATATAGATATATACTAGCTCAGATACCCGGCTTCGTCCGGGAATTGATTTGAGTCTGAATGGTGATGTTATTTTTTTGGCAAGGCTTAACTTTGCACAATATTTTGACCTTTACCCGTCCCAGTGTTTAGGGTTAATACCCGTTGTTGGCATTAGTTAATAAGAAAATTATTTTTTATGTAAGTCTTCACTGTCCTCCATATTGTCATACTCGTATTTCCCGTCTCCTGTGCATTATGCATAGATTTCACTTATTAAGGACAAAATATTCACATATATTTGAATTAATTTCCAGATGAGTTACCTCATAGTTCAAATTGGAATGGATTGTTGAGCATATCAATATTTCTACACAAATTACTTGCTCCACACATAGTTTATAGTGTATATCTCGTTTATACTTTGTTAAAAGACAAAAATGAATATGACAAAAGTTACTCTAAATAACAAAATAAACAACTTTTGTTATGTTCATGTTTGCCGAAAAACGAATAGAAAACGAAATACCACTATTTTTAAATTCAGGCCTCCTTACAACCCCCACTCCTACCCGTGCCTAGAAATGTTGGTATGGCTTGTTATAATGAAAGCGTTAGTGCTAATACATATACCGAGTTTTATTTATTTCGGTTGGGTCTATTGTCCCAAATAAAATTGTTCACTTCCGCTATAGGTTTTAGTTTATATCTCGTTTATAATTCGGTATACGAAAAAAGTGTATATAACAAAAGTTACTCTAAATAATAAAATAAATAACTTTTGTAATGTACATATTTGCCGAAAACCCAATAGGAAACGAAATATCGCTATTTTGAATTTCAGGCCTCTCTTATAACCCCCACTCCCGTTTGGACCTAAAAATTTTCATATATTTTATAATCATGGAAGAATTAATGCTAATTCACATTCTGAGCTTTTTTAAGTTTGGTTCAATAGTTACTGCCCAACAAAATTGTTGGCCCCTGCTCTAGTTTTTAGTGTATATCTTGTTTATACTTTGTTATACGACAGAAATGAATATAACAAAAGTTATTTTAAATAACAAAATAAACAACTTTTGTCATGTGCATATCTGTCTTTTAACAAAGTATAAACGAGATATACACTATAAACTATGTGTGGAGCAAGTTATTTTGTTATTTAGATTAACTTTTGTCATATTATATTCAGATTACGAATAGACGTTTACTATTAGTCTCAATATAATCAACAAAATAATTATTTTGGATAAATGGGATTCTTGAACAGCAATAAAAGTCAAAGTAAATTATATTAAAAATTTGTATTTTCTTTTCAAGGCATTTGCAAAGAAAAAATTAAATAAGAAAACCATGAATAAAATATTACGGAAATACACTATCCCAAAATCCCAGAAGTTGAATTCTAATAAATATTAAATATAAATATACAATAGGTACACTTGGGATTATTGTAAAAACATGTTACTTTAATATTATTCACATCGTATAAAAAGGCATTTCAATGATTATCTTACAATGATCTAAGACTGTACAATTTATAAAAGAAAGACAAATCTCTAAAGATTAAACGAAACAGTATTGATAACTAATTAGATATAATGGTAAAATTAACGACATAGGTAAAATTAAAAATAAGAAATAGGAAATAACTTACAACTAAATAAACAAATAAAACTTAATTAAATGATTGAATAATAAAAATAGGAATAGGTGTACCCCCCATGTTATGATGATGAGAAATGTGTTGGGTAGTATATGAGGGTTTCTTGACCTCCGCTAGCATCGCTTAGCATCTTCGAACTGCCACCTACAACATTAGCAACATCACAAAAATCAATAAACCAGATACAAATATTTAAAAACCAAAATTAACCTCATCATAAATGAGTATCAACATACTCAACTTTGCATAACAAAATAATAGCAATGAGACATTTTGAATTTTAAATTACTCCCTTTTCTAACATCCTGACCTTCAGCTTTTTATCTATTGATAAAAATGGATAATTCAAACTACGAGGGAAATCGGAATCGTAGAAGCTCGGAGCCCACATATGTATACATGCCCATTGGCCAGTATCAGTAACCAGTCCACACGTGCTACATAGAACATCATCAATTCAACGGACAAGTACTAATATCTGTGGCCTCAACTGTTTTCTATTATGCGAGTTCCAATAATTATTGTTCAAATCAAGGGATGTGTATGCTAAATTATATCAAAGATATAATACCTATATTCTATCTGTATTCAATGCTGAATGTTATTTATTAATGTCTATTTTACGCTACTATGCTAATTGGGACAGCTTAGCATCCTTTTCTTATCAGAATTGGACTAAGGACTTTATTTGGTGCATTTAACACTAAATAAATTCCTAATGCCCATGTGCGAATCAAGCCCAAGACCCTTGGCCTACCAAATTCATTAAGCACAATGCCTTCACTATATTCTGCCTTTCTAATTATATTGTAAAGATGAGTAACATGCTTAATTCAAATCTACTTACTAAATACTTCTTCAGATACATCTTCGAAAACATCAGAATTTCCTATAGTCCTCGGAACACCTTTCGTTGCCTGAGAATCAAAAATTAGAAGTTCATTCATCTACAAGTTACTTTCGACTAAACCATCCAATTAATTAGTTGCCAGGGTTAGCAAATGAAACGCTTCTCCACCTTGAAAATATTTTTATTATATTTTATCATACATGTTCTGTGGGGCTTAAATATTTTCTAACCAGGGAAAACAACAAACATTCATAGTATATAAATATACTTTGGACTTTGAAACAGTAACAATTTTAGACAATTAAATAGAGAAACAGAAATGATATATCTAAATTATGTATTTTACACGTTTTTATCTCCCAACTAAAAAAAATATTACAAATAGGGCGACAAGTATAGATTTAAATCAGCTGACATAACCTGCTCCAGTATTTACTCTATTTAATAGGTGATTGGCCAATAGGAGGAGGGTCTCTTAAATAAAGTCCACAAGCCCTTTTGGTGGTAAGTACTAGCAATGTTATTTAATATTTTTAGACATTTGATTATGTCCACTGTATGCTACTATGGCTAATTGGGAGTGGTTATCTACAAGTTACCAACCTTTTCTAGCCAGGATAGGACTAAGGATTTTATTTAAGGAGTTCATCACTGAATTCCTACCTATTACCCAGATTTACCAAGTGAGTTTAAGACCAATGCTTAAACTCATATGACTAACCTGAACCCCTATTTTTAAATGAAGTAAAGGGCTTTGTGCAAGATCTATTGTTTGACAGGCATGACATCGTTATAAAAAAAAATCGTAAAACTAGTTTCTTTGGGAATTCATTAAATTTATATTTTATCCTTTCTTGATGAATTAAGCCACTGAAGGGGTGGAATATTGGGCCATGAAACATGTAGCATTATATTTGCTAACCCTATTAATAAATTTAAAAAAAAATCAGCAAAGAAAATTAATTAAATAAGGAACACAGAAAACATGAAATATTGGCTCGGCAAATAAGTCCTTTTGGTTTTTCAGAGTAAAATAAAACAGAGTATTATACACACAAAATTTATTTCTACAATATACGATTTAATATGACTTTTCTATTTTTCCATTAACTGAATAATGCCATGTTCATAGAATGTCTGGGGTTTATTGTTAAAAAGCTGATCCAAGTGGTTTTTGATGTCCTCTTCATTTTGTTTCCATTCATGGAGTTGTGCAGAGAGCGGAATAAGTGGTAGTCACTAGGAGCTAGAACTGGTGAATAGGGAGGCTGGGGGAAAAGGTGGCATCCAAGGCTCAATAATTTATTGCGAGTGATTATTGAGGTGTGAGGCATTGTCTTGCTGCAACACACCCTTCCGATTTACCAGTTCTGGGCGTTTATTTTTAATTGATTGATCTAATTTTGTTAATAGTGAGCAGTGTAGAATTGAATCAATTGTTTGTTCTGATGGAAACAGCTTACAAAAAATAACACCCTTGAAATCCCACCATTTGGAAAGCATTATCTTCTTTGGATGCAATCCAGGGTTTTGACATTCTTATAGGAGCCTCACTACTAGCTCCCCAAGATTTTCTATGGACTACATTATCGTATAATATATATTTTCCATCTCCTGTTACCAACCTTTTCAAAAATGGGTAGTTTTGTAGCCGTTTCCGTAGTGAATTGCCAAAAGTCTGTCAGGCAGGGGCTGCATAAACCCCACGTGAAGTTTTATAATAGAAAAATTTCACGAGAGCCATACAGTTAAGGAAATGGCCTAACTTTACGACTAGAACCAAAATTAGCCGAACTCATCTCATCCATTATCCGCACAAACAATAAAAATGCAAATATCTCGGTTAAGATTCAAAATGGAGAATAAATGTATTGGGTTGTTCAATAATTAATGCCGTTCTACAACACTAATCAATGATTATTGACCATTTTGTTGGATTACCTTTTGCCATCTTTCGGTGAGTTGAAAAATTCCACGTTCGAAGAAGCCTAAAAGCTCCAAGTTTTTAGAACCAAAGAACTGGTCCAACTCATTTTTAATCGCCTCATCAGAATCGAAAGTTTTAGCATTGAAATGGTTTCGAACGGAGCGAAACAAATGGTAATCTGATGGTGCTAAGTCAGGGCTATATTGTGGATGTGGCATCAGTTCCCAATTGAGCTCTGTTAATTTTTGACGAGTTGTCAAAGAGGTGTGTGGTCTGGCGTTATCATGATGGAACATCACGCCTTTGCGATTGGCCAGTTCAGGGCATTTTTTCTTGATTTCTTTGTTCAGTTTCGATAGTTGGCGACAGTAGACATTTGAATCAATAGTTTGGTTTCTTGGAAGCAACTCAAACTACATTATACCCTTGTAATCCCACCACACAGAAAGCATAATCTTTTTTTGGTGAATATCGGCTTTGGATGTTGATTGTGGGGGCTCATTTTGTTTAATCCATGATCTTCTTCGGACTACGTACTTGTAAACAATCCATTTTTTATCACCTGTTATGATTCTTTTTAAAAATGGGTCCTTTTTGTTATGATTCAGCAAAGAGTCGCATATGTTAATGCGTTTGGTGAGGTGGATTTCCTTTAATTCGTGAGGAACCCAAACATCCTTCATGAGTACGACCTCAATAACAGATTTCCCATAAGGGAAATCTGCTAACAGAAATGTGTTTTGCCAAGTTGACTCTGGTTAGAGAGTGAGTGACCCAAATATTACACCTGGAAACATAACTGAACTTGTGTAAATGGTTTTCTATGCTTGTGTGCGATACATTTAGTGCCATAGCAATCTCTCGCACGAATTGGATGGGATTTTGATCAACACTGGTCTTAACATTGCTTGTTTCAATTTCCCAGCCCGTTGAGCATCATTGATGTCAAAATTTCCTGAATGAAATTTGGCAAACCAATTTTGACAGGTGTGTTCGGTTAAGGCATCATCCCCATAAACACTGCAAATTTTTCTATGAGCTTCTGCAGCACGCTTACCTTTTTTAAAATAATACAACAAAATATGCTGATAATGAATGATATTTACTTCTATATTCATAGTGCAATAGCAAACACAATACTAAGCTAGTTTCTATAAGAGTTAACAGATATAGTTGTTGACACATTACAAACAGCATAAACAATCCACCTTAGGGATTAATTCATCAGATAAGAAGTGTATCATAGTGGCAGAAAAAACAAAAGGACTTATTTGCCAACCCAATACAATCAATAATTACCTCTCTGTATTTGAGTAAGTAAAGTTTTAAAGGTTCGACGTAATTGTCGAAACCCAAAGTTGTCATAGCGAAGAGAATGTCTTCACCGTTGATTGTCTTCCTTTTCTCCATGTGGCACCTCTCTGATGCTTCCGACGTTATAAAACTAATAAATTCTGACACACATTCCTGCACGCATTCGCGGGCGTCTTTCGCAATCTGAAACAGTAAATATCATAACAATGTTAACCGTGAGTCCAATCACAGAAGTAAAATGTTATTACTAACCTAGACCACTGATTCATAACTAATCATCTGAGTAATGGAAAATTATATTATAACTCATTATCTGCTTGATATTTTATTTTTAAAACAATTTACATAATCATTAATTTTTAGTATTTCTTTACAAAAAGTAGCTATTGCGGTCACATGACCAAATTAAACAAACTTTCCTTCAATTCTTCATAAATCATAACAAATGAGTACCAAAAACAAGGTCAGTTTGAACTTTGAGATATAAGTATGTGTATGTATACTACAATCTTTGTGAATCATAGTAAATGAGAGCTAAAAACAGGATCGGTTTGAGCTATATGAATGTACAATAAATTAGTTCACGTTCTAGCAGCCACAAATTTTTATATTGAACTTTTTTTCTTTGGAAAAGTAAGATCAAGTTCACAACGGCCAGAACTGGCACAGTGGCAGGGGGGCGGTATAGGGAGTAAAATAAAAATAAAAAATCGAAATATTTCCATTATTATAAATTGGATGGACAATGATATATAACAGAAATTTAATTTACTATAAATTTAGCTGTATTCATTTTAATAGATTTCCGTTAATCAACTATTGAATTTGTACTCATGGCATGATTTTCGAAAAGTTTCCTCAAATGTCCATCAATACTACGATCAGACCTTTGATTTTCTAGTAAGGCATTCCATTGGAAATTCCAAAGTTATGGCCGCTGGAGAAGTACTGGAGAAGGTTACGGTGTTAAATATGAACAAAAGATTCTTCAAGGGTCACAATTGTGGCAGACCAAGATTCAGTCTTTTATTAATACCATTGGCGATTTTAAGGGAGGTGGCACGGGAACTTGGGACACCCTGTATAATATTTGGCTATGTACAGGTGGTGCAAAATAATCTTTATTATATCACCACAATTGGCTTCCCAAAGTGAATGAAAGTAATATTAAAAGCAAAACAATATACTTGCCTTTTACCACTCTAGAGGTCAAAATTGTTGTTTGATCATTTCTAAACTCAATATGTAAGCGTTTAATGTAAAACTATTCCCGCCTGGACAAATAGAAATTTATTTAGTGACGGACTCATTAAATAATATCCCTAGTCCTACCCTGGCTAGAAAAGGGTGGTAACCTGTAGATAACCCATCCCAATTAGCCATAGTAGCATAAAGTGGACATAAATAAATTAAAAAAAAAAAATGTAAAACTAAAGATTATGTTTCCTAACGGTTTAAATCAGATGAGGAGAAGGAGGGACTTAGAGAGGAAATTGAAAATTCAAAATATCTCTGATATTGAGTTCATTATTATTATTATTATTAGTTATTAACGTCCAGATTTTGCAACTTAGGCTGATTGGGACGGGTTATTTACAGGTTGCCACCCTTTTCTAGCCAGGGTGGAACTTAGGACGTTATTTAATGAATTCCGTCACTAAATAATTTCCTTTGCCCAGGCGAGAATCGAACTCGCCACTCTAGGTTTACCATGTGAGATTACGGTCAACACTTTAACTCACATGGCTAACCTGAGCCCCTTATTGAGTTCAATCAATGTTATAGTACCAATTTTATAAATTAACATTTCTATATGTGTGTTCATTTTCCTCGTAACTGCAATATTAAGTGAGCATATGTATTTTTTTTTTTTTTTACTCTTTAATAAACCCTCACTTTTACTCATTTCACATTAACAATAAAGCTTTGATATGTCAAGACACCTTTTATTCTAAGCTCAAATATCGAATACTGCTTTCAATAGATCTTTACTAAATGAGAAACATGTGAAGGTTATACTCATTAATAGCTGAAATCGGACTAGGAAGAGGAAGGAGGGGGCTGGAGGGAAAAGTGATCAGTCTTGCATAACATTTAATGCTCAACAATTGTTATTATATTTTTTAATAATTAGAATATTACGGAAGTTATTTGAATCTTCTTGATTTCAGCCTTCAATAAACCCCCACTTCTTCCTACTCATTAATTTTTCTTCAAATGCCCATCGATCCTACCTAGTAAATGACGAAAATGAGGTCTGTTCAAAATTGTGTGGTGTGTGTGTGTATATATAAATCTATCTATATATTTGTTTGTTACCGCTCTATAAGTCGCAATTTTTGTCTTAACGTTATTAAACTTGATATATAATCGTTTTATATAAAAAAGAAAAATCAGTTCATTATCACCTGAAATCAGACAAGGGGGAGGGGGGGGGGGTTAGAGGGGGAGAATTTCGAAAATTCTTAATATCTCCCTAATTATGCATTGGATCGAAAAATGATATAGAACCAATCTTACTGCAAATGCAATGTTCTATAAATGTACATTTTTTTCATTATCTTGATTATTAACAGAGATATTTGCATTTTTTTAGTTTTTGGTCTCCCTCATCTCATATTAACAATATGCTATTATGTTATGAAGCACTTTATTTGAAGCTTAAATACCAAATATTATTCTCATTGGAATTTTACATTTTGAGATAAATGAAAATATGTAATGCACATGGGAAATCTGCTTTGTCGCAGCCCCTGCATGATGGACTTTTTAGTCATCTTCTAGGCAGTATCAATCGATATTTGAGAAATTATTCAAAAATTTGTATCGTAATTATACCCTTAATAGATGATTTCCCTTCAGTCTAATTCTTGAACTAACAAGAAAAAATATTTAAGAATAAAGCATTACCTTTCCACTTTCTGGTATGGCTTTTTTCATAATTTTTGCAACATTAGCAATGGGTAGGAACCTATCTTGTTCACGGAGAACTTGCCTTGTTTCAATATCGTGGCCCGAGTCATCTGTATTGTTCCCTTCACCAAGCTCTAAATCATCTAAAAAAAAAATAAACAACTTTAATGCAACTTGTTTTGTATACAACTGCAAATTAGAAACGGTTTTAATGAAGGAGGCACAAAATGTACTGCATTTACAACTTATCAAAAATATGATACTCTCATAATATTTTGTTATTCAATCCATCTCACTCCATAATGAGTAGATCTACTATCCATGCACTTCTGCATGTGAAAATGTGTTGAATTGTTTTGATGAAGAATGCTTCTAGGCAAATAGCTGTTGCGGGAGGATACGATTTTGAGCAGAAACTAGTTATTAAATATCTTTGAATTATTAAAACTTTAACAGACATTATTAACACATAGGAATAATTCCAAAATAGTAATAATGGTGTAAACCATATGTGGGCAACTACTGGTGAGACATTTGAAAACCCAATTAAACAAAAATATTACACTACTTACTCCAAATGAGGAGAGATTTGTGCATGTGGCAGTACTTATAAATGCGAACAGTTCTTTTCAATGGTGGAAGCTAATAAATCAAAACATCGTACAAGGCTCACTGATTTGGAAAATTCTTTTTGTATCTGTATCAGTGGAATTAATCCAAACATCGATGGATTAGTTTCCCAAATTCAACCTCATGTCTCATTGATTTCAGTGTCCCTATTCAACTTTTGTTTTTTGTATTAATTCCAAATTTATACAATTTAATTATAATATTGTACCTATTTTTTTCATTTCATTTTGCTATTTTAATAAATTGTATTATAATTACATTGTAGTATAATTTCATGTCTGATAACTATCGTTAAAAATTATGAGCATTACGTTTAAAAGCGGCCTGCGAACGTATTTGCACACTAAAGTTTGGCCCCCAACATGTCAAAGGTTGCCCATATCTGCTGTAAACTATTGCACCTCTCATAAACTGCTCTGAACCCTTTCATTCCAGGGCTCAGGTTGACCATGCGAGTTAAGGTGTTGGTCTTAATCTCGCGTGGTAGACCTAGAGTGGCGGGTTCGAATCCCGCCCTGGGCAGTAGAAATTTATTTAGTGACGGACTCATTAAATAAACTCCTTAGGCCCACTCTGGCTAGAAAATGATGGTAACCTGTAGATACGGGTAACCCGTCCCGATTAGCCTAGTAGCATAAAGTGGATGTAAATAATAATAAACAATAACCCTTTCATTCCAAAATAGAAAAAAAAAGATGTTAACTATTGTGCCTCTGATAAATTACAGAACTCTTTCATTCCAAAATAGGAACAATGGTATAAACTATTGCACCTCTCATAAATATCAGAAATCTTTCATTTCAAAGTTGTGCATATCAGCTTAATACTTTAAAATACCATAATTATACAAATGCTAAGAAAAAAAAAATTTAAATCTTTCTTATCTGCAGAAATATTTAATGATAGGTATGTTCTAGCACTTAGGCAAATAAAATTAACTCCCTGAAAATATACCATCAATATTTTGTGGCAAAGTGCAGAGAAAAGAAAAGAATTTATAAAGAGAACTAACCATCCATTTCATCATGAACGAGGAATGTTTGTGGATCTCCATGAAGAAAGGAAGTACCCAATTCATCTCCACTCTCAGTATTCTCCATAATTTCAATCTTATTATTTACAGCTTCAGTAGAAATAAACTTCACATAATCTGAAACATAATTGAGGACATAGATTAAAACTGGCAAGATACATTTAAAAAATGAGTTCTGAATTATGATAAGATGGTATAAAGAATTGTATTGGAAAAAATCAGTAGAATACCTTAGAAATAAAAAATATTTATCAGCTAAAAGGCACACAACGTAATAGGCCTTCCTTTTAAACTCAAAAATAAACACTTGATGAGAAGGGAAAAAGCTGGAACCAAAGAGTAAGGAACAAAGAGTTTCTGTACTTACAAGAAGTAAATCAACCTTGCATAACATATGAACCGTTCTGAAAGAACAGTGACGCAAATGCTGAAACTGCAATTTTACAGGAGATACAAAGGAAGAAAATAAAATACACTGATAAACAAAAAAAAATTCGGTGAATATCTTTGTATCCGACACTTGTTTTAAGACAATTCAGACATGCTGATTTAAAAAAAAATCCGTCACGCAGGGGCTGCGTAAACTAAGCGGATTTCCCACGTGGTTTTACAATAGAGAAATTTCACAAGACTCGATCAGTTAAGGAAACGGCCGTACTAGCTTTTGGCGGGAAATTCACCCGACCGTTAGCCGCCCAGATTTAATAAAAATGCAAACATCTCGGTTAATATTCAAGATAGAGAATAAATGTATATAACAATATTTATAGTAAATTTAATTTGCAATAAGATTGATTCTGTACAATTTTTCGATCCGACGTATAGTAACGGAGATATTTTGAATTTTCGAAAATCCTCCCTTCTAAACCCCCCCTCCCACTGGTCCGATTTCAGCCGTTAACGAACTTGATCTTTCTTTTTACATAAAACGACTAAATATCGAGTTTGGTAACAATCAAACAAAAATTGCGACCGCTAGAGCGGGAACAGACAAATATATATATATATATATATATATATATATATATATATATATATATAGTTTTGAACGGACCTCATTCTCGTCATCTACTAGGTAGGATCGATGAACATTTGAAGAAAAATTGCGAAAATTCCGCCATGAGTACAACCTCAATAGCTGATTTCCCTTAGGGGAAATCTGCTAATATGCATACCGTTTGTCTCTATCTCCCACCGTTATAGAGATATCGGACATTAACCATTTATATGTTTAACATTGTATCAAGGCAAACAACTTGCAGACGAGTTACAGTAGACCACATATTGCTGAATAGAGTACTAATAAACATAAACTATATAGCATCATATAGTTTAAGGTATAATGCACGTTAAAATACATAGGCAAAACATACAGTTCCTTAGTTTAAAGTTAGTTTGGTTTAAATTTCTTGGATGTAGACTTGCGTTTGCACTGAGTATTTGACATGTGGCGCTGAAGTATCCAGGAGGGCTCAGGTTAGCCATGCGAGTTAAAGCGTTGATCTTTATCTCACATGGTAAACCTAGAGTGGCGAGTTCGATTCTCGCCTGGGCAAAGGAAATTATTTAGTGACGAAATTCATTAAATAACGTCCTAAAATCCCACCCTGGCTAGAAAAGGGTGGTAACCTGTAGATAACCCGTCCCGATTAGCCTATGTTGCAAAAAGTTGACCTTAATTTAATATATAAAAAGTATCCAGGAGTAGTCAGCCAACATTGCTCATCGACCCTGATAGCGTGTTTCCATCACCGAGATGTCCTCATGAAAACGTGTGCCATGTTCATCTCTGACATAACCTTGGTTCTTGGGAAACTAGTCGAAAAGTGAGTGGAGGAGATGAATCTTTAGGGACATATTGTAACCCATCAAGCTGTATGCACTAATGCACTTCTGCACGATATTAAGATAGTCAGGAAATTTATAATTTCCAAGGAAATTGGCCACAACAGTCTTGAATGCCAACCATGCATCTTTTTGAGTATTTCTAAGTCTTTGAAGTCTACAATGATCTTCCTTATTAGTGGACCTATGAACACACCTTATTTCACTTCTGTATAACTCAAATCTGGAAACTTGTTGGATAGGTACCGAAAAGCGTCTTAGTAGTTGTCTAGTGCCTTCACGAAGTTCTTCATGAGTATTTATATGAACAGGAGGCATAATAACTTTTTCACGATCAACCAACGGCACACGAAGGACGTTTTTACTATCTGGCTTTTGGAAAACAATTTTTTATTATGGCCTAAAGATTGTTACACGTCATATGAAAGGCCACGCTTAACAGAGTAACATGCCACCACTCCCATTTTCCTAGCACAGCCAGAACAGGATCTAGAGCGATTTAAAGAAAGCCCGTACGGCATTATTGGGAAAATTCGGCGTTGCATTAAAAAAAAAAAACAAAAAAAAAACCTGACGTGATAGAGCAAAACAGTTTTCAGATCTGTATTCAGCATGAAAAACTGCATTAGAAAAAGTAAACATCACGCCAGATATCCGTGGCTTGTTTATCAGTGTTATTTGAAAAACTCACTGTGAAAATTAATTAAGTGACTGAAAATCATGAAAGAGGTGCATGTACAGCCCATGTTCTTTACTATTATTTTACAGACTTGGAATAAATCATTATTAATTTTTAACCCTTAATCAATTACGTCATTGCTCCCCCAAAACCTTTCCTTATTCTATTGTGTAGAACTGTTAACATTTTATTTTTGTCTGTTAAATGCGAAATACAATCAGGTCATTGTTCCACTTTAAGCTTAAAAACTTTGTGATGTTATTAGGCATTAAAATTCAATTAGTCATAAAATTGCAGTTGCGTCAATTGTTCTGGAACAGCAATATATCCTCACAAACAACAATAAACCGTGTATGACGCAATCGTATGTTTATGATGTTCCCATAAACGTTTTAAGTATTAAGGGGATGGTAAACTCTCCAGGATTTCTGCAGCAGCACCCTTCAGTGCCAAAATCAGGGCTATAAGCTCCCTGTCGTACGTCGAATACCTTTGCTCAGCGCTCGTTAAAGCCTTGGAAAGAAATCCGAGAGGTTTCCACCCAGGATCTTCGCGTTGTTGTAGAACTGCTCCAATCGCCGTGTTCGAAGCGTCACAAGCAAGTGTGAGTTCGGCATCGTCAGAGGGGTGTGACAAGATGAGGGCCTGTTTGACGACTTGTTGACACTGACGAGTCAGCCTCTTCGGTCCATTCGAGCGGAGTGGAGTCACTTCTCTTGCCGACGAGTGCGTGTAGAGGACGTTGGTGGTCTGCAGCATTAGGCATGAACCGTCTATAAAAGTTGAGCATTCCCAAGAAGCGACGAAGCTGTCCCTTGTTGCCGGGTCGGGGAAACTCTGCAATCATGCTAACTTTTTTGGGAAGAGGTTTGATCACCTGGGAACTCACGAGGAATCCCAAAAATTCCATTTCAGGTTTACAGAATTCCGATTTTCTAGGGTTGATAGTAAGACCGTGATCGTATAGCAACATTGTCATAGATTTAAAAACTAAAGTGATCCGCGCCCAATAGTTTGGTGCATCGCAGAACAACTAGTACGCGGCTGATCACTTGACCTTAGGCGAAAACGGACGGATACATTCACTGCAAAGCATTTCCATTACCGGAAACAGGAGGGGGGAAGTGTGGTAAATATGGACTGTACCGCAGCAACAAGATAAGATATGGATTGATATCTTATATTGTTGTTGTCTTAGGAGAAATTTGCTAAAACTAGATTCAGGTGATTACTGGCATTAGGCTGAGAGAGATGTAGTATGAATGCCCTGGAGAGAGCAAGAGCGAACACTATCACCAAGATCTGCGAAAAAGAGGTTTCCTGCTGTACAGATAGATTACCCCCACGCTTTTCACAGACAATGGCTCGTAGTGTGTAGTATAGTTTCAACGGAACTGACAACATGGGACACTCAACACTTGACGGCAGTTGTATACCATCCAGAATCAACCGACGGAGAGGAAAAAGCCTCCAAGCCTTCAGATACCATTATCTCTGCTTCACCACCGTCCAATGGTTAACGCAGCTACTGGGAATCCCCCCCCCCCCCGGGGCTGTTGGAATCACCCCTGTCCAGATCGGCGAGTGGTATACACCCTCTATCTGAGGACAAGACATTAGGGAGCGGGTGAAGAACTACAAAGACTCCACTTTCGAAGACAAGTCAGGTCTACGTCGGACATCACGACTAGAGAAACCGCCATGGTAAGCGCTCGGCTTCACAGAAGAGGGACACCTACATGGCTGGGACCGTGAAAAGTCATCATCAGCACTAGTGGGAACTCCTACTAGATCCAATTTCAATCGGCAAATGCAACCTCATAAGGCACCAAATAGCACCTCATAAGAGCCAACGGGACTTTGTCAAAGGGTTCCCGGTTTCACATTAAAGCCAGAATAATAGACGCAATTCTAAAAGAAGAAGGGATTCTGCTGTGGTCGCTAATCGGACCGCTTGACGTCGTTGGTCTGAATCACGCTCAATGGAGTCTATTGGGTGTGTCCAAAGGCTAATTAGGTCTGATATTGCCCAGCATCACTGTATTGGTAGGGCCGCACTGCAGGAGGGTTGCTTGGAGGGTGGATGGTAGATACCCGCCTGGCGTCTATCCAGCTATTTATAAACATGAGTAACTGAACGTAGGTAGCCGCAGTGAAGCCCCACTACCTGCAACCATCCTAGCTACCCGCCAGGCGTCTATCCACCCATATCAGTCGTGTTTGATATTCCATCCAGGCAGCCTGGCAAAAATGGAAGAAAGCCCCTCAATTTGACCACGAAAGTCGTGCCCAGCACTCATCCTTGTCAAATTCTACCGATGTTTCAGGCTTTTCAATGGAACAACAATTAGATTCGTACGGTGGAACTATAAATCAACAGGAAGATATTTTTTTTCATAATATGTTTTAATTTTTATTTTTAATGATTATGTTTATTTATCATGTTTTAATTATTTTTAATTAAAAACGACCAATATTTAACTGTTTGTTTAAATTCAACTTACCTCACAGTGATCACAAGACGTTCTTCTGCTGATATAGCTTCTCTGAAGTTCGTTGCAATTTGTCCTCAGTCAAATTCAAAATTAAGTCGAATACCTCAACTGACATCCTTAAATACGAATAGAATTTTTCCGGGTGTTGTAATTTTTTGTACACTCTCATGAATTCTCCGTCCTGTTGCCGCCTCAAATTGTAAGGATGCAACCACGGTTTTCTTATTACAATATCTGCCCCTATAATTCCCGAAGATGAACTTAGCAAAATTTTTTTCGCAACTTGTGAGAGAGGCATGATTCTTACTCGGCAGTCAGTTGAATTGTGGCTCCATTTCACTGCGTCCATACTGCATCAACCCTCCAAGCAACCATCTACCATTCTGCAGTGCGGTTCTACCCTATGGGTGAACTCGGGAGGAAAGCTAACTAAAAGTCCTAGGTGGGGCATCATAACGGACTAATTACGCCAAACCATTTATTGAAAAAGGAATCATTACCAGCACAGGCACTAAACCCCCACTTCCATCTTGGCCATTAATTACATCGAATTATGTATTTACAAAGGAAAATGTCAACCTCGGGCTCTAATTTATTGGTAACGGATGTTCTACTGAGCGCCATTTGTTATTGGCTGAATCTCTCAGACACGCCTCCCCCGTCCTGGCTAGGTTTCGGGGCAGAAATCAGTAGCCGTCCAGCTCTAGACCTGCACGTATCGCTTGATCAGGAATTGCTTCCTTTCCTTTGCTTCCCTGCATCTCGGACTACCCGGCCCGGTGACACACCAAAGTGTCTAATGTCTAGATCGGTCTGCATGTCTGCTTGGGGTTGACTCCTGAGGATTATTGATGTTGATGCTGTAGAAATTCAACGTCTGAGGATTCTTCTTACCAACATTATATTTGTTTTAGCAGATTTCCCTTAAGGGAAATCAGCTATTGAGGTCGTACTCATGACGCGAGTTTCGAAAAATTTTCTCAAATGTCCATCGAACCTACCCAGGAGATGACGAAAATGAGGTCCGTTCAAAATTTTATATATATATGTTAACGTTCTAGCGGTCGCAATTTTTGTTTGATCGTTACCAAACTCGGAATTTAATCGTTTTATGTAAAAAGGAAGATCAAGCTCGTTAATGGCTGAAATCGGACCAGTGGGGGGGATTTTTTAAATTCACAATACCTCCGTTATTATGCGTCGGATCGAAAAATTGTATAGAATCAATCTTACTGCAAATTAAATTTACTATAAATATTCTTCTATACATTTATTTTCTATCTTGAATATTAACCGAGATATTTGCATTTGTATTCTGTGTGTCGTCGGCTATGTTCGGGAATTTCCGCCGAGAGCTCTGGCGGCCGTTTCTATAACTATTCGTCCCTCTTGAATAGGT
Organism: Riptortus pedestris; assembly: GCA_019009955.1. Lineage (NCBI taxonomy): Eukaryota > Metazoa > Arthropoda > Insecta > Hemiptera > Alydidae > Riptortus > Riptortus pedestris. The sequence goes on from CM032228.1 coordinate 250,358,152, forward strand.
TTAGACATACCTTACTACTACAGGTTTTATTGGGCAGATTTATCTACTGGAAAACGTCACGTGGGAAATCTGCTTAGTTTACGCAGCCCCTGCGTGACGGACTTTTTAATTATCTGAAGTTACGTCTCGGGAACATCCACCCTGCTTACATTGCAAACATCAGCATTTATTTAATTTTTATTAGCAGATTTCCCTTGAGGGAAATCAGCTATTGAGGTCGTACTCATGATGCGAGTTTCGAAAAATTTCTTCAAATGTCCATCGATCCTACCCAGAAGATGACGAAAAAGAGGTCCGTTAAAAATTATATAAATTAATATATATATATATATATATATATATATTTGTCTGTTAACGCTCTAGCGGTCGCAATTTTCGTTTGATCATTACCAAACTCGATATTTAAACATTTAACGCAAAAATAAAGATCAAGTTCGTTAATGGCTGAAATCGGACCAGTGGGAGGGGGGGGGTTAGAGGTGAGGATTTTCGAAATATCTCCGTTATTATACGTCGGATCGAAAAATTGTACAGAATCGATCTTAATGCAAATTAAATTTACTATTTATTGTTCTATACATTTATTCTCTATCTTGCATATTAACCGAGATATTTGCATTTTTGTTTTCAGCTTCTGATATAAGATCGGCTAACTTCGGGTCTAGTCCTGAGTTTCCATCAAGAGCTAGTTGGGGCCATTCCCGCAACAGTTTGACTCTCTATTCTGAAATTTCTCTATTGTAAAACTTCACGAGGGAAATCTGCTTAGTTTACGCAGGCCCTGCATGACGGACTTTTTCCTCTCCTCCTCATTCCCCCAGTACCTGTGGCCTGTTACTCAGCTTATTTTAAGTTTGTAATTGTTATTATCAATAAAAGTGCTTTTTAAAAAGGCTTTCACGCTTATTTCATACTTAACTTGAGACCCAGGATTACTACTAATAGTATTGATTTAAAAGCAGACCTTGTATTGTTATTGGCTGAATCTCTCAGCCAGTCAACACACGCGTTCTCCATCTTCACCTACCTGCTCAGCAGTTTTGGGGTAGGAGTCAGTATTTCTCCAGCTCTAGGGCCTGTACTCATCACGTAATAAGGAAATCATTTGTTTCCTTTGACTCCCTGCACCTCGAACTGCCCGGCACTCTCTCTCTCTCTCTGAGGATGGACAGTATAAGGTCCAGGGAGAACATACATGATAGCTTTCCCCTTGTTGAACTGAAGGAGGTTTAGAGAGGGGGGATTTGAAGTGGACATCACACGACTTCCTTGTACTCTTAAATATTAAATTAAATAAACAATATGTTTGGGAGCATCCAAAAGGTTCTAATGAAATTATTATACCTCTAATTTGAAAAGATAAATTTGGATTTTTAAATTTTTATTCTCCTCAAAATCCCTCCTTTCTCCTTAGTCAATTGCAATCAAAAGGGGAGGTGCACAACTAGACCTTAGAACCATCCCAAGTATGAAATTGCAACATTCTAAGTTAGCCATTTTTGAGTTATATGTACACACATCATAGGTGTCAAAATGAATAATTCTGTTGAAATCTGATTTTTTTTTCAATTAAAATAATTTCATTATTTATTATATGGAAGTAAAAACAAGAAATAATGATGCATTTTATTCAAATAAATTTGATTTCATTTAGTTGAACAATCTCCTTTTCACTCCGATAGCAGTGTTTCTTTAACTTTTCATCTTCCACTGCTCCGGGATTGACCGATACATCTAAATTTTGTATTATATAATATGAAAAAATCAGAGGTAAATAAATTGACACAACTTATGGAAGGTTTAATCTTATTTAATGTATTAACTGCATGGAACCCACTTAAATGATGGTCAAGACACATAGCACATTCAGCTAAGCCAAAGGCCTTAAAACAATATATTACAAAAGTAGAACATAGGGAAAATAACATGTTAAGGTACTTTATTATGATTAAATATGTTACAGGACCTAAAAATATCTGTCATTTTAAAATGTCTTTGAAATAATGTGTAAAGTAAATGTCTAAAATTACAAAAAACACTCGAAGATTATTTTCTTCCAAATAATAAAACGATCAGATTCTTCAATAAGGAACCAATTGTTAAATGCAATGTTTTGAAAACATATTTTAAACATTATCTAGGAATTTAATTAATTTCCCAATCGATATTCATCTAACTACATATAGTACAGATCACTATGTAACATCATATTGCAGTGCTAGATACCCTAAAGTATAAACAGAAACTACTAATACAAATTTACATATAAGGGTATCTGATTTATCGTGAAAGACTTTGCAACTTTAATTAATAATTAACCAATTTTCGTTACTTTTACACGTACCTTAGTTCGATAAACTACAAACATTGGTCAAATGCCTGCATCTAATTCCAGAAGACATTATACATTAATAGATTTAGTTAGCCTTAATTAATTAACAGTCATAAAAATTGGCACAAGAAAGTTTATAGATTCTGAATAATACAACTGAAATACATGAGGATTTCTAAAGGAAGTTATTATTAATACAGGATTTATTCTTCTTTTTTTTCTTTCTTTGTGGAGGAATACAGATTATACATAATAAGACAGATCTCAAAGTTTGTAATATACACTTACTATACATTCTTACTTAAGACTTTAATTACTCAATAAACAAATCTGTACATACATTAATATACATAATTGAGTTTTAATTGAAATATAGATATATTTATAATTATTTATATTTTACATCCAAAACTGGACATATAGTACATTCGAAAAACAATATACCGGAGCAGTTTTGTTTAAACAAGAAAGGTGGGTATAAGGATTTGATTAATGAAGTTTATAATAATTAAAATAAAAAAGGTCTATTAACTAAAAATATTAATACATATATACGACAAACATTTTTGTCAACAAAATAAACAATTAAAACAAAAAAAATAAACAACACTTAAAATTACCTATACAAAAATTATACAAAACATAAATAAATTAATATGCAAATGAGTATTTTAAAACTTTTCATTTGTAAAATATTAATAATATTTCTAATAATCTTAATTTGTCCATTTATTAAATATATATACAAGGATATACACGTATATCTAGCTTGTGGACAGTAAAAATGTATCAGTATTTCAACATTTCAATAATTTTTAAGAATTTATTCTATTCTACGAACAAAATAAATCCCATTGTACTTTTGACACCAAACAGTCAACAGAACTAGTAAATATGACAGCCTTCGTTATTACTATGTATATAGTAAATGCACTACGGTTTAATTGGTACAAAAATAAAACAGGAAGATAGAATATAATGACAGTATAAACACCACTGCTGACACATTTATTGCTAAGAAAAATATACACCATATATTTATGATTAAAATTTTCAAAACTTTAACACATTACAATAAACTTTGTTAAGTCGGTGCTCACATAAGCTATCATCCAAAAATACATGCGCATATGGAGAGGCACCTCACAAAATTAATGACTGCCATCAAAAATATTTCGATTATAAGAGCAGTTCCCAAAAAATTGCTTTTATTAGCTTAGAAAAAATAAATATTCTTTCGATACATTTATTAAATTATAAAATCAAATCAAAAGCTTTAACTATTGGATTTTGAATTTCTTAATTTGTGATCGAAACGTAAATTTGTCAAACAGTAATGTCTTGAATAGTTTTATCACATAGCTTTGTTAAATGATTCTCAACTCATCCAACATAAAAGATATAACTATTTTTTTATTTCAAAAAATTGAGAGATATATGATTCAAAGAAAACAATAGAAATTTCTGACAAAGGAAACTCATTTTCAACAGTTTAATACAAATTAACTATGACAAAAATAGTTCTGCTATTAAAATTAAGGTTTTTGTGTATTAATAATGTCATCATATTTTTGGCTAACATTTCGCTAGAGATATCTCCAGCTTCTTCAGGGCTTTCTCTCATACTGAAGAGTTCTGTTCTTATTCAGGTATATGTATCTGTCTTGTCTGGAGTTTGCCCTTTCAGGAATCTTTGGATGTGTCTGCATCTTAGAGATTTCATCTTCCTTTTTATGATCTTCTGTCTAGGTGGAATGACGATGGGCTTCAATAGTTTAATCTTAAGTTGCTTAACCCACAGCTATTTCTCTGTTTGCGTTGTTTAGGCATTTTGCTACCTCCAAGCTTCTTGTATGAAACGTTCCTGGTATCGATCAACTTTTCCCAGCACTTTGACTTTATCAAATTTGATGAAATTAGGGTGCTGTGGAAAGTTGATTGGTACAAGAAGCAATAGATATTGTAAAATGCCCAAACATCATCGGAGATAGCTATAGATTAAACAAACTTTGTAAGCCATCATTTAACCCATGCAGAAGACCTTAAATAAGGAAAAGGAATTTTCAAAAGAACAAGTACTGGAAAAACTATCTTAAGATATCTGAATAAAAACTCTTCAGTCTCCCAAAAAATCCTCGAGGAAGCTGTAAGTATTTCTAGCGAAACGTCAGCCAAAAATATGGTGACAATTTTAATAATGACAAGGATGTTGGGAGTCTATTAGTGCAAAGATGCTACAGTTGTTCTCAAGGAGAAATACAAACAGTACTGAAGACACCATTTGTGGAGGGAGGGTTCATGCAAAACAAGAAAAATCCCAAAATCTTTTTAAACCCAAATCGAATTCCTCCCCCGAAACCCGAGTCTAGCATACATGAGATCCAAGCAAAACAAGACATAAATAACCAAATGAAATATGAAAAACCCATTTTCGCTATTTTTCTTGGGTTTGCAATTATTGCACTTGTCTGTTTTTATCACGAACCTTCATCATTTGTTCATAGAGCAACAACATAAATAAATTGACTAAGCAAAAGAGAATAAAAACCCCAGTCGAACAATATATATTCCTTTACGTAAGATTGACGATATATAAATAATACTGAAAATTAATACAAGTTCAATGAAATGTTGAGCTTAAACAAAGAAAATTAAGTAGTAATACTTAAGTTCTCGAAAGATTTCAATGCATTTCATCAATACCCATCTTGATCGATAATTTAATTATGTTTTTATATGAGAGAAATATTTCTCGTACCAGCCGAGGTCCAACCCTGTTATCTAATCCAAAATTCTTCTCTCCAAATAAAATATCCTAATTTTTCCAAATAGTATACTTAAACAATATAGGCCATGCTTTGGATTCTTTAATTTTCACAAATTTTTTGAAAACTAAAATTTACAAACGTTTCAATAAAAGACTTGCCTCTCCACCATAAAAATAATACCATTTTAGCAAGTGTATGTGCCTCATTTATTAAATCTTCTTTAAAACCCGTTAAACTGAGATTTATCTAAAATGTTGACTCATAAAGTCAAAACATTTAAATGGTCAAAGTATTTTAATTGTTGTTGTTTTGCATTATTATTCGAAATACATCCTAAAATCCCACCCTGGCTAAGTTGCAAAACCCCAATTAGCCTAAGTTGCAAAAAAGTGGACGTTAATAAATAATAATAAAATAATATAAGTAAAAAAATGCTTAAGTTAAACGATTTTATTGAAAAAAAAAGATAAAAATTACGAAGAAAATGTACTAAAAGCTAAAGAAAAATCTTACGTCCTAGGTAACAGTTATCACACCACTCTCCTCATCAATGTATGAATTTTAATTAAAATGAAAATAGTATCTAGGTGTTAAACATCACTTTTTAAATACTGCTTTAAATACTTTTTTTTAGAGACAAATTGTTAAATACTGTTTTTTAAAGCAATTTGGTTTAATTATTTTACTTTTTATTTAGTTTCGTATGAGTTCTTTTGTAATACTGAAGATGAGGTTCGGCCCTGAAAGTGCATGTGAATTATATTTTTTTAGTAGAGGGACTGGCCTCCTATTGAAACCTTGAAGCCCTCTAACTTCAAAAGCCAAAAGGCGTATGAAATTTATCTCACATTTTATTTTGCATTAAGAATCATTTTCTTTAAAAATTGTGAATGACGAGAACTTTAAAAATAAAATAATTTGCGATAAGGATAATGGTGAGCCCCAGTATCAGTTATGACACTAAAGTTTTGTTGGCACCCCTTTATATATTAATGTGTGTGTATATATATATATATATATATATATATATATATATATATATATATATATATATATATATATATATATATATATATATATGGGAAATGGGATATTTGTTCATTTTTTAATAACTCTGATTAGCAGAACTTGTGTGATGAGTAAAGAACCATAACAATGATCAATGTTGCAATAATGACAAAACAATTTTTTTTTATTCTAAAATAATAATAATAAAATACCCTCTTACTAATGCCACAATTAGTAATTATCAAACTATGAGAATTTAATAAATAATAGCCTAATGACTTATAAGCTCTTTAAGTACATGGATTTGACAGCAATTAAATATGAGTAAATAAGTTTTGTAACATACAAATAAATACAACAGATAATTCTAACATTATCACTTTACTATTTGATATAATACTGCTCGCTCAAGCATTCAAAAATATCGCTGGACTTTCACCAATTGCACAAATAAATCCAATGACAGTGTCACTTAACAAACTATTAAAACACCAACTTTATTATAAAGGGTTTAGTTTTAAGTAGTGTTAATTGATATCGAGTAATCAGTTATCCAGTATCAAAAAAAGATAACATAAATAAATAAAATGCACAACAAAGTAATAATAATAACATCTAGAGCATCAGTTTAAAAGGAATTAAAATATAAACGGTTTAACAATAATCAGTCCATTTTTTTTTACAAACAGCAAACTGGGATCGAGGGATCTAATGCTCCCCTTTTATAAATATTTATGCATATTAATTGCACACCTCTACGATGTGCTCACACAAAACTAATACAAAAAAAAATGTCAAGATAAATTCTTAAGTAGAAATAATGACAATCTTAATCGTGATGCAAAAATATATATATAAAAAAAAAATAGTGACAGTGATAAAAGTTCCTGAAGATGGAATGGCACAATCGTGTATTTTCCCCTCCGAGTAATTAAAGATCATTTTCTTCTTTTACTTTTGTTTCTTGAAGAATGCTATATCAATATTAAATCGAACAAGTAATGCAGCTGCTGACAAGAAATCATACTTAACTTGCATTAACCAATTGAGTTAGCGCCTTGTTTTCGAACCCTAATAATAGGAAAAAAGGAGAAAAAATAAATAAATAAATATAAGACTGTCAGGAAAAATAAACAAAATATATGAGTAGAGAGAAAAAGAAAATATATTTGTTTGGAGAATAAATATTAATGTGTAATAATATTTAAAAGAGAGAAGGAAGCGAAAAGTATAAAGAAGATAATCTGCTAGACATTAGTTAGCCTCTGGTTTTAAGTGACTTAGAGGATAAGTTGGGAATCGTCTACAGAAGTACTGGATCAATCAAAAGTCCATCATGCAGTGGCTGAGGTAAACTAAGCAGATATCCCACGTTCTGCTATGACACACTACTTATCTCATCTCACCTTATATACTCTATTTCTGAATACAAATCCGATGAGTAGAAGAGGGGGATTTACCGAAGACTGGAAACAAGGATGTAAGAATAACTCACATGAAAACATTTATATAATAACAATTGAATGGCATCAATAGTTTAACAAGATTGGCTCTATAACATGAATTTTAAACTCTCCCGGGGCTCAGGTTAGCCAAGTGAGCTAAAGCACTGGCTTTAATCTCACATGGTAAACCTAGAGTGGCGAGTTCCATTCCCGCCTGGGCAATAGGAATTTATTTAGTGGTAAACTCATTAAATAAAATCCTTAGTCCCATCCTGGCTAGAAAAGGGTGCTAACCTGTAGATAACCAGTCCCAATTAGCCATAGTAGCACAAATTGGACGTTGGTAAATAATTAAATTAAACTCCCCACCCCCTAACCCCCCCCCTATTACGAGTTTGATTTCAGTTATTAACGAATAAGAGCATTAGTGTTCAATGGAACAGTTAAATATCGAGTATGGTATTGGTCAAATACATTTTCGAGTCAAGAAATAAAATCTTATTTGATGACTTCAAACCAAAAAATATTTGCACATATCCCACACAGTAAGAGTTCTATGAAAACAACATTTGGTATTTAAGCTTTGAATAAAGTGTTTCATGATATAACAGATTATTGTTAATGTGCAAATACTAAAAGTGAGGGTTTAATGAAGGCCAAACAGATAATTGCGCTGAAATCTGAGCATTTTAGTGATTACATTACTTCCTTTATTTTGTACAAGAATGTAGGAAAAAAAAGAAAGAAAAAATACCTCACGTTTTTTATTGAACAGAAGTGCAAGTTTCTTCTGCAATAAAAGTATACATTAAAAACAATCTACTCTTTGATTTACGTTTTTTTTTTGTTTCTATATCAGAGTGAATACTGAAATAATTAGCTGATAACAAATGAAAAAGACTCTCCTTAGGTTATTTGAAATGATCGATTGATAGTGTTTATAGCCACACTTAAATGAACTATCATTCAGGTTTTATTTCGTTTAAGATGATAACAACATACCATTGATTGTATCTACCTGCTCTCCCATGCAACAATTAGCTCTGAAGATGGTACCAAATTATATCCGAAACTCTAAGCACAAAACAATACACTTATCTTCTGACTGATTGAAGACTAATGTAGCCGAAACCCAACTATCCCCTGCATAATATAAAAAAGATAGTTGTGAAATTCATCATCAACACTGTGTTATAAATTTAGATTTGTGCAAAATTTGACTTTTGATATCAAACATGTATATATTGACATCTTGATTTCCTTCAATCGAAATTGGACCTCGCTTTTTTATGATATTTGATCAAACCTTGAAGGGAAAATGATCTAACAGAGAATTCGGTTTGGCGATTGGCTGGGGGTGTGGGTCTTGTGACGAGCTTAGTGCATAGGTTACAATTCAAACAAGGGGAATTGAATCAAAGAAGGTCCTTTTTGCATCCTGGCTAGAAAACTGTGGGCAGGGAAAATGTTTTAATGGGATTATTAAAGTAGTGGAATCTGTTTATTCAATTAGATTTTTTTGATAAGCTGCTATCAAATCAATTTTTTTAACCTTATATGATTCCAAAAAATTAATTATTTGGATATTTCTGTGCTGCTAGTGTCACAGTGCTTGTGGATCAGCGGGAGTCTAACAGCCCTCGCTCTAGTAGTATTCACGTCTGACAGCTCCTTGGGATGACTAACGATTATGACTCTCTTTGATCCTGTCATCACGCAGGCTGACAGCACGACCTGGCCACCTTGGTTAACTGGAGTTGTAAGTCGAGTTGGTCACTCACTAGGTAAAAATCTGATGACAAATCAGATCACTTAGGGACGACTTAAGATCAGAAAGGTCTATAATGCCAACCAAAAAAAAATATTAGGGAGAATAATTAATCAGTTTTCATAACACAGTGTTATCATGAACACATTAATAGACATCTCAAAACACCATAAACCAAAATTATTAATAAGTAGCAATTAGAACCAAAATAAAAAAAAAGGTTAAAGAAGAAGGTCAAAAAGGGTTTCTCATAGTAAAATAAACCTACAGGAGAAAAATTGAAAAAAAAATATATATATATATACAGGAAAAAAGAAAACAGAGGAGCATCTCATGCTAGCCAAAAAAACTAAAATACAAAAAATATATCAGATTTATTAACGCAAAAATATAGATAAAGTAGTTACAATTTGAGTCGGAGAAAAATGTATAGAAAAAAAAATTAGAACAAATATCCACAAGATCAGTTCTATATTATTCAATTCTCAACAAATAGTAATGAAGGTATATGGGATTATACACTAAAGCCCACTCTTCCTTTGGCGCTTAATGAACTTTTTAATGAATTTGAGAAAATAATTTATAGCTGTTGTATCCAATTTAAGAAGATTTCCAGGGAGAGGGTGGGGTCAGCTAAACAAAAAAACACTTGACAATACTGTATGATCAACATTATTTTCACACCACAATCACTTTCCTCAATGTAATAAATATGCTGTGTTTGTCTTAATTATTAAATTAAATTTTATTTGACCACTATAATGAAATGAAAAAGACACAACAATTATCACGCACACAATTGTATGGGCGGGTGTCAACAAATAAGAAATCCTCAAGTGATTATTCAAATCATTTTTCTTTCTCAACAAGTTATGCAACCGTTTTTTTACTAATCATCTTTTTCCTATTTGTTACACTTTGCATATTCTCTTTCATTTTCCTTTTGCTTATATTTATTTTCTTTTTCTAATATACTTACATTTTTGAAATCCAAATTATGGATGTATTTAAGAGCGTGGTAGACTGGGGACGCTTTATTCGCCTTATTATGTTGTTTGATTCTTCTTTTGAGTAACTTTTATTACAATCCATAAAACTGATAGAAATTAAGTAAGTGAATGGCTGCCACTTCCTGCCTAATGACATCTTTTAGTTCTTGCTGAGTTCTGGGACGATGTTTGTACACTTTAGCCTTTAGGTAGCCCCACAGAAAGAAATCACAAGGTGATAAGTCGGGTGACCTTGGGGGCCAGGAAATGTCTCCTCTTAAAGAAACAAGACGTTCAGGGAACAACTCTCTTAACATTTCCATGGACCGCCGAGCAGTGTGAGCTGTGGCTCCGTCCTGTTGGAACCAAACTTCTTCTTCCTCATGGTTTAAAACAAACTGGAGAAATGTCTCTATCATGTGACAATAGCGATCGGCATTGGCCGTTACTGTTTGTCCACCTTCTTCAAAAAAATACGGTCCCCACACACCAAATTCCGCAATGGCGCACCAAACTGTGACTTTTGGGGCTGTGTAGTGGTTGTTGGTGGAGTTCCCTAGGATGTTCTGCAGCCCAGTAGCGGAAATTCTGTTTGTGGGAAGTGGGCTTTATCAGAAGAAATGAAGACAGCATCTGGGGGAATGTTTTGTAAAATGTAACAAATGGGGGAAATCATTTATCGGACATAATTTTCAAAACCAAGTAAAGTATACTAAGTGATGTAAAATGGCATTATATAGGCTATTCACAAATATAAGTAATTGTTCTGTATGTTTCTTATTCTTTTTGCAAATGCCTATTGAAATCAGGGAGGTTTTTTTGCCGGACCCTGTATGTATATATATATATATATATATATATATATATATATATATATATATATATATATATATATATATATATTTGTCTGTTAACGCTCTAGCGGTCGCAATTTTCGTTTTATCGTTACCAAACTCAATATTTAAACGTTTTATGCAAAAATAAAGATCAAGTTCGTTAATGGCTGAAAGCGGACCAGTGGGAGGGGGGCTTTAGAGGGGAGGATTTTCGAATATTCGAAATATCTCCGTTACTATACGTCGGATCGAAAAATTATATAGAATCAATCTTATTGCAAATTACATTTACTATAAATAATGTTATATACATTTATTCTGTATCTTGAATATTAACCGAGATATTTGCATTTTTCTGTTTTCAGCTTCTGAGATGAGATCGGCTATCTTCGGGTCTAGTCGTGAGTTTCCGTCAAGAGCTAGTTCCCATAACTGTTTGACTCTCTATTCTGAAATTTCTCTATTGTAAAACTTCACGTGGGAAATCTGCTTAGTTTACGCAGCCCCTGCGTGACGGACTTTTTATCCCTTGACAAATTGATATAATCTGACTAGACCCCGCCGTACTTTGTAAGCCTTTCAGAGATTGACACAGCTAGTGTAAGATCCTATGTAAAGATGGAGTATTACCTCTTTGTGCTATATTTTTCCAATGATGAGGCATCATGTGGATGCAAAACTAGTTGAGAAATAAAAATTACTCTAATAATAATTTTAAGTTTTTCTTTTTTCTTGACCTTCCACCATAAAAGGTTACACGAATTTATAAAGGCCATTATTTCACAGCAATAATTGCTGTCTCACAGGAGAAAACATAATAATCTTAAATCGGGCAATGATAATATTTTTTATTCTTAAACCCAAAATTTATATTTGAGTTAAATCAAAATCAAATTTAAATTTGCAAATTAATTAAAAATTTGAATAGGATTTTATCTTTCTCTCCTTAATTATATTTGATAGTTCACTTTTAAATAATACTAAATTCTAAATAGCAGTAGTGACGATCAATAATCAAACCAATTTTTATTTATAATGGAACGGTTTCTATTTATTTATTCAAAAATGAATATTCCTATTTGTATAATAAACTACTGTATCAATGGAGTTCAACATAAATTTCTCCATTTGAGAAGCTAAGATATTTCAGAGGTTTAAATAATCAGGGATTGACAGAGCTTTCAGATAAGCAGATAGAATAGTTTAAATTGAAAAATAATAAAGAATATAAGAAAAGATAAAAAGAATATATATATCAAAAACTGTTTTGAAATTTAAAAAAAAAATTGCTATTTTTATAAAAATAGCTTCATGAGGTGGGGCTGAATTTAACAGTCCAAGAGTTTGTTCAAAAAAGGAGCTTATAAGTTAGACTTACGTAAGTACTCAACTCAAATAAGAAGGCGATTAAACATAATTATAATGCTCCTAGTAAATAACAGCGAGAATTTAAACTTAGAAAGTTAAATAAGTTGATATGACAGATATAGTGTATTAAAATACTCCCTAAAAATATGCTAAGCATTAAGTTTTCTTCTAAACGAAAAAAAAAAAAAATAAATAAATAAACAAAAATGTACATGTTCTTGTCTTCATATTAGTATAAGCTTAACTTTATATATCAAAAATAAATAAATAAACACAATAACAGTTAAATAAATTTTTGAAAACTCAAATCGTAAAACAGATATTACTCTATACATCAAATTATGCTAATGCATTATAATCCTTAGCTTTATTTTACCGAGAAAAAAGTTTTGGACAAATTGATATATATATCCCCTATTGCCAACTGTTGACAAAATTAATGCTTCTGAAAAATATCGTCTTTATTTTATATTCTATGGTACAATTACAAAATTAATCATAATACTGGAATAAAAATGAGCAAAATCATTATATTTTTAAATTACACAATAAAATACTGTATCATCAAAGCACATTTAATACTTAAAATATTCTCACTCTATACAAAAAACAATTTAGAAGATTTGTGGAATAATACAAAAATTAAATCAGCCATTTGAAAATATAAAGTTACACACTGTTTTTCAAAATGCGATTTAGAAAGCTTTGAATTCGCAGAAGGTAAATGTTCAGTATAAACTTCATTTGCAATTGCCCTACATGTTTCACGGCTAACCTATTACCTCTTCAAAGGCCATTTATTTTCAACAAATGATAACATTAATTTTTAAAAACCCAATGATAATTCATTGCTACATAAACACATTATAAGGATGCTGCAAAATAATATATACGTTGGAGGTGAAAATAATTGAGTTCAAGGTTGAATGTGAATATAATTAATTTATAGTCAGCTGACTTGTTTCGGGAAGCTCAGTTTCCCATTCAGAGTTGTTTCAACATATTCAAGAGGGAATGAGCATTTCAGAACTGTAAGCAGTATGTAATTAAATTTAATAAATATATTATTTTAATACACACTTATTAATGTGTTAATGCAGCAATAAATTATCATTGGGTTTTTAAAAATGAATGTCAGTTTTTTGGAAAGGAATGGGCCCTCAAAAGGTGGTAGGTAAGCTATGAAACATGTAGGGCAATTGTGTGCAGGGGAAAAAGTGTTTTTATTGGTGAACCTTGCCATTAAAGTATGAAAAACATCTTTGAACAGGTTAAATTCAATCAGGTGGTACCCTCCCTAACTCGAAGAAAAAACGATTGAATATTTCTGGGCATAACAGAACTAAATAAACTCCTATAGTTCTTCCAGACAGTATCCATTCTGAATTCCAAACTTAAAATTTATACATAGTTATAGAAATAAAAAATGTAAGATTTTAAGGAGAAAACCTTTAACAAGTTTTGTACCTCATGAAGTATCGAATTATTCCTAAAAGAATTAGTATTTAGAACTTTAAGGCTGACTCTTTTTCTCAAATGACTGATTCAATTATTCATTAATTTTCTACACCAAAGCTGTGGGATAAAACTAATTTCTTAAGACATTGTCACTGGTCTTAATAAAAATAATGACTAAAAGCCAAGATGAATTTTAAAAAAAAATTTCAATTTCAGCATGTTTGTGTTTCGAACGTCAAACCCAAAATAATAGCTAACATGTATTTGTTCATAAACAAAAATAAATGTGCCCTTCATCTACTGAGTACTTTAAGAACTACAGCCCTTGAAAAGTACAATTAAGATCTACTGGACATCCACATTAATTCAATGTGAACCTCAGTAATTTATATATGTCTTTTAACATCCACATACATTCAGAAATTTGTACAAAAATTACAATTTTAATTACTACTCTAAGTGAGATTGGTAACGACTAGGAATGTACATTAAAGCCTCACAACAAAGACTTCTTTTTTTTCTTTTTTTTTTTAATAAAGGTAACAGAACCGACACTGACAGCCCATGTTTTTCATTTTTTCCGTAGCCCGTAGATATCTCCTTCGCTGGCGTAAATCAACTAGCGATTACGAAAGGAGGCAAATGGGAAGGGATTAAAGAGTTTCTAATTAGTAGGAAGCATTATACAATGCAAGCAGATATGAACCGTCAGCCCAGGTCAGGGCTTCTGTAGGTATACCTGCCCCTCCGCTCGGCGTCTCCTCCAACCTCCTCGGCACTCTCTCCAATGCTCTCGATCAGCGACCCTTCGATCATGTCAGGCAGCTGAGACATCCTAGACCGCAGCATGTAAGCGTACGTTTTGTATCTTTTGATCTGTTTGGAGAAAACAAAAAAAAAAAAAAGAATTAAATTAATAAATGAATAGGTGACTTTCAAATTCCCTTGAAGGGTAACATTTATTTTATTGTGTTCCAGAGTTAGCTAGAGTGTCATTATAGACATAGGTTCACTTCACGTGACCTAAAAAGTACTGGCTTTATGCACAAGTACTAAAAAATTCATTAACTAATAGATTATTAAAAATTGCCAACTCTAGTAACTCAGTGGATTTCATAGACCGCTATGAACCAAATAATTAATTTATTTATGAGCAAACAATTTTCGATTTTAATGCAGCTATTTAAATTAATAAAATATTTATTTAAAGGGATATGAAGAACTCGAAATGTAAATCAAATTGGATTTTATTTATAACTGGAACACATAATAATTTGACTCAGAGATCTCAG
This sequence comes from Riptortus pedestris, assembly GCA_019009955.1. Classification (NCBI taxonomy): domain Eukaryota; kingdom Metazoa; phylum Arthropoda; class Insecta; order Hemiptera; family Alydidae; genus Riptortus; species Riptortus pedestris. The sequence continues at coordinate 250,373,416 of CM032228.1, forward strand.
GTTGGAAATGTGGGCAGATGGTGGAATAGATAACAATATTTTAAACTATTAATAGGTACATGATACTTCCTCACCCAGAACGCCTAAATACCGGGTGTACAGAAAGTTCTAAGCCTGATTTCAACTTACATATTTTTATTTTTCAATATAGTCCCCCTCAACAGCAATGCACTTATTCCACTGCTTTTTCCAACATCTGTAACCCGGTCAAAAAAAAAATTGTTGTCAAAACCTTCCAAAACAACCTTGACAGCTGAGGTATCATAAGTACACCAGGCTTAGAACTTTCTGTACACCCCGTACTTGCTTGTTAATTTCACCAGGCCGGGACTTAAAGTAACGAATGGCATATCAGAATTCTTCCGGGATTGATGCAGACTTCAGAAAAAGGAAGGGGAGGGAGAGGTAGAGGGAGGGAGAGAGAGAGAGAGAGAGAGAGAGAGAGAGAGAGAGAGAGAGAGAGAGAGAGAGGGAGAGAGAGAGAGAGAGAGAGAGAGAGAGTGTGAGAGAGAGAGAGGGGGGGAGAGAGAGAGAGAGAGAGAGAGAGAGAGAGAGAGAGGGGGAGAGAGAGAGAGAGAGAGAGAGAGAGAGAGAGAGAGAGAGAGAGGGGGTGGGGGAGAGAGAGAGAGAGAGAGAGGGAGAGGAGAGAGAGAGAGAGAGAGGAGAGAGAAGAGGGGAGAGAGAGAGAGAGAGAGAGAGAGAGAGAGAGAGAGAGAGAGAGAGAGAGAGAGGGGAGAGAGAGAGAGAGAGAGAGAGAGAGAGAGAGAGAGAGAGAGAGAGAGAGAGAGAGAGAGAGAGAGAGAGAGAGAGAGAGAGAGAGAGAGAGAGAGAGAGAGAGAGAGAGAGAGAGAGAGAGAGAGAGAGAGAGAGAGAGAGAGAGAGAGAGAGAGAGAGAGAGAGAGAGAGAGAGAGAGAGAGAGAGAGAGAGATGTAACCCACATGGCTACAAGAAGAAAATAATCCACATTGTCATAATATCTTTCACCCTCCTTTACAGAAAGCTGTGGTCAGGCAATGAACAATAAATTTGTGATAATCAAAATAAATTTTTCCATTCAACAGATCTTTCCTTTCAAATGTTTTATGCCTAGGCTGTCAAACAGTGTCAGAGCAACAACTTCAAGCTCAGACTCACGTTAAATGTTACAATATATATTTTAAAGTTAATTAAAATCGTATACTTAACTTTATTTTCTTCAAAAATTTTAAAGTTCATTTTATGATAAAACGGCTAACGAAATAGGTTATCTACAGGTTGCCACCCTTTTCTATCCAGAGAGAGACTAAGGATTTTGTCAATAAATAAATTCATGTTGCCCATGAATTTAGGTATACCCAGAGGTAAGACCAATGCCTTAACTCAAATGGTAAACATGAGCAGATTCTAAAGGTATAAGAAAAATGACAGGATTCAAAATGAGACAAAAGTACTTCATTGATTCTAAATTTATATTATAACTAAGCAGATTCAACAATCGCTGAGGTGTGTCATTTATAATGTAACCTATGCATTTGGATCTGTATAAATAACCACCTCATATAAATAAACTTAACAGCAGAACATGAGTGATATAGCTTCAAGTAAAAACCACATAAGTAGTAGAGGGGATTAGCCTAAGGTCAATAACACAGAAATACAAATAATTCTGTCAATATTCAGGGTAGAAAAAAATGTATGGAACAAATAATGTAGCTGATTATGTTATCAACAAGATTGGTTATATAACAATTTTGGTTCAACAAATAATTTACGATACTCAGATATATACATATATATATATACATACATATACATAAAACATTTCATAAAACTATAGATCAAGTCAATTAATGGCTGAAATTGGGTTAGAACGAGTCGAGGCTTAGCAAAGGGTTATGGCCATAAATAAACTTGATCTTTAGCTTTATGAAATGTTCAATAATTGAGGTTGGTGACAATCAAACCAAAATTTCCCCACTACTGTACTATCAGATGTATATATACATACACATACATTTGTGGGGCGGCGATGGCTATGTGGATTAAGGAGTAGGTACACTTACCACAATCGTCAGTAAGCTTAAGGTAAAAATAGGTGTAGGTTAGATCTCCCGCCAAGGGGGAACATTAGTTCACGAGTTCGCTAACAGAACAATCTAGTATCCGAGTGCTTATAGATCAGCAGGGTGTAATGAGTATATACATACGCCTGACAGCACCTCAGGAAGACCAAAGATCATGACTCTCAAATCCTGCCCAAAGGCTGGCTGACAGGGTTAAATGACCACCGCCCCCTCCCCAGGTACAATGAAGCCCACCAGTCAATTGGTGATAACTCATTTTAGGTCCTCCTTGGTTAACAGGAGGTGTACATTGATCACTCACAACATAAAAGATGTGATCAAGAGTCTCTCTCTCAGGATTGACTGAAGATCTTAAAGGTTAATAATGCCAACAGAAAATATATATAGGGTTGGCAAATAAGTCCTTTCGGTTATTGTATTCATGTTTTGTTTACAATATTTCACATTTATCTGATGCAATTAATCCCAACAGAGGATTGTTTATGCTATTTGTAATATGTAAACAGTTATGTCTGTCGACACTTGTTAAGATTAGGTCAGTATTGCGTTTGTGATCCAGCTGAGAAGATGGACGGTAATTTATTGCATTATAGGCATATTTTGCTGTATTATTTCAAAAAAGGAAAGGGAGCTGCAGAGGCTCATAAAAAAATATGCAGGGTCTATGGGGATAAAGCCTTAACAGAGTGCATGTGCCAAAATTGGTTTGCCAAGTTTAGGGCAGGGAATTTTGACATAAACGACGCACCACGACCTGGACGTCCACAAGAAATTGAAAGCATTGATGTTAAGGCTATAGTCGATCAAAATCCTTCCCAATCAGTGCGAGACATTGCTGAGGCCCTAGACATATCACATACAAGCGTAGAAAATCATTTGCGGAAGGTCGGCTACGTTTCTAGGCTGGATGTTTGGGTCCCCCACTCTCTGGCTGAAGCCAACTTGGCAAAACGCATTTCAATTTGCGATTCCCTGTGAAAACGTCAAGAAAGCGATTCATTTCTTAAAAGACTTGTGACAGGGGATGAAAAGTGGATTGTCTACGATAATGTGGTGCGAAAAAAATCTTGGAGACCTAGCAACGAACCACCTGGAACCACATCTAAAGCGGGATTGCACCCAAAGAAGATAATGCTTTCTGTATGGTGGGATTTCAAGGGTGTGTTTTTTTATGACCTGTTGCCACAAGGTAAATCAATCGATTCCACTCTATACTGCTCACAATTAACAAAACTGAATGAATCAATTCGACAAAAACGCCCAGAACTGGCAAATCGAAAGGGTGTCGTCTTCCATCATGATAATGCCAGGCCCCACACTTCGTTAGTCACCCGCAACAAATTGTTAGCCCTTGGATGGGATCTTTTGCCCCACCCTCCCTATTCACCAGACCTTGCTCCTAGTGACTACCACTTATTCCGGTCTCTACAAAATTCCTTAGGTGGAAAACGGTTTGAAAACGAACAGGGTGTCAAGGGGCACCTTGATCATTTTTTCGCTAATAAACCACAGACATTCTATGAGCATGGGATTATTCAGCTGATGGAGAGATGGAGTAAAGTAATAGAAAATAATGGACATTACATTGTAGATTAAAATAAAAATTATGTTCAAAATATACAATAGTTTTCTTTCAACTTAAAAAACCGAAAGGACTTATTTGCCAACCCTATATATGCACATGCACACACATACACACTTCATCTGACCTCATTTTCCTTCACCTAGATAGGATTGATGGGCATATGAAATTAAAACTCCATAGATGAGTTTCTTTATGAGAAATATGACACATGCAGCACATCCCATCTGAGCTCCTATATTTTCTGATGGTTGTTCAAACACGTTGTGGTCTCACGATGTCATAGTAGAAAACGAAATAGAGTTCTTGATGCTTCTGATTGATTGCATTGTTCAAACTGCTCTATTTCTGAGAGTTATCTTCAGAATTGTTCGTTATGTTTGAAAGTATAACACCTTAGAAGTCCCACAGCAGCGAGAACTTGATTTTTCTTTGATGAAAATTTGCTTTTGACGTTGCTTGATGAGGTCTATCACACAGGTACCAAGACCACTTGTCTCCACATTATTATAAACAGCCCATTTATCCATCGCATCAGAAAAGGATCAAATTCTTGTTCGATGAGCAGAGGCTTATGGGTGGCATCAAATAAGCTTCGCAGAATTTGCTTATATTCCTCATGATGTTTTATGACCTCCCTATTTGATTGAAAGTGACTAGGGAGGAATGGAGGTTCGCGGAGGTCAAAAATAAAAAAAAAAAAAAATTTTCCTCAGTCATATTAGGCATACGACAAGTTGTATGGCATCTTTATGTTTATCTCAAAAATATCTATAAATTATGTTCCATGACTTTTTTTCTTTGATGCATTGGAATAGAGATTCTGTATATTGCTTTCAAATGAAATAATTTTAATTGTCATAACAAACATTTTACTTATTTAATATGAGTACAAGACAGTCATAAGGTGCTAACTTCAGATTTTTAACTTAAGTAAAAGTACAATATAAGACTGAAAGAACACTTTTTTAACATAAAAAAAAATAATCAGTATTATTAATAAAGAGCATTTATATATAGCCAAAAACTCAGACAGAACAACAGAATGCAAATGAATCAAAATAAAAAGGACCAAAAAGAGGGAGAGAAAGCTAGGAAAACAGCCCAATTTCCTTTTGCAAATTCAAGGAGAAAGAAATGAAAATATGATAGTTTTAAATGATGTTTCTAAATAGGTCCAGCTGAGTAAGCAAATAGTCGTGTGAGTATGAAAGAATAAAGAGAGAGAAGGGGGAAAGAATAGACATCCATCTTAGTAAAAACAAACAGAGCCTTGCTATCATGCAATTTTAATGTCTCATTCAGAAGCTTTTCAATCGTATAACCTACTTGTATAATTCTAGAGAACAAATAGCACAGCTGCCGTAAACTGGTTCCAAAATATTTCAAGAAAAGTTTGTCACAACTACACAAATTTCCCAAGTACTGAAATGTCACACTCATTATGCTATCTCAAATTCGATTTTCTATTTCTAGCATCAAATGAAACCTATGTAAATTAAGTTGGACTAAGAAGGATTAAGAATAAGTAAGTAATAATTTAGTTATGAGGATTAAGAATAAAACCACTTCAAGTAAAATCCATGAGACAGAATGGCGGTGAAATGGAGACAAACAAAAATACAAATAACTCACTTAATATTAAAAAGTCCGTCACGCAGGAGCTGCGTAAATTAAGCAGATTTCCCACGTATTTGCAATTATCTCAAAACTTAGAAGTTCAATGAGAACAATATTTGGTATTTAAGCTTCAAATAAAGTGTTACATAACATAATAGAATATTGTTAATATGAAATGAGTAGGAATGGGGCTTTACTGAACACCGAAAACTAAAAAATGCAAATATCTCAGTTAATAATGAAGATATTGAAAAATGTACTATATTTATAGAAAATTACATTTGCAATAAGATTGATTCTATACAATTTTTCGATCCGACCATAATAACGGAGATATTAAGAATTTCAGAAATTCTCCCACTCTAAAACCCCCCTCCCCCTGGTCCGATTTCAGCCATTAAAGAACTTGATCTTTCTTTTTGTATAAAACGATTATATATCAAGTTTGGTAATGATAAGACAAAAATTGTGACCACTAGAGCGGTAACGCACGCACGCGCGCGCGCGCACACACACACACACACACATATATATAGTTTTGAACGGACCTCATTTTCGTCACCTCCTGGGTAGGATCGATGGACATTTGAAGAAAAATGTTGAATATCGCATCATGAGTATGACCTCAATAGCTGATTTCCCGTAAGGGAAATCTGTTAAAAGCCTGTCATGCAGGGGCTGCATAAACTAAGCAAACTTCCCACGTAGGAGTGAGGGTTTACTGAAGGTCAAAAATACAAAAAACAAAAAAAAATTCAAATAACTAGCCCAATATTGCCGATACAAAAAAATGTGTGTAGCACAACATTTAGAGGATAAGATTGTTCAATCACTTTTTTCAATCAGACTCAAAATAGAAAGATTATGTATTGCCGATCCACCAACCCACTCCCCGCTAAACCCTCACACCCTCTGCTCCGATTTCAGCCATTACTGGAAATAATCTGTAGTTTTATACGTGAGTACCTGAGTACCAATGGTGAGTTGCTCAATAATCAATCACATGACATTAATAAAAAGTTAAATAAAAGTAAATGTTAATGAAATAAAAGTTGAGTTCAAATAAAAGTAATAAGTTAGCAAAAAAATATACAATAAGAATATAAAATAAAATAAAAAAACAATATCAAGAATTAAATATACAAAAAAAGTAAATAAAAACTATAAAAATAAAACATAAAAGATAAATAAAAAACAATGTCTACAAATAAATACATATATTAAAAAAAAATCTATAATAATTTAAACTTATACATCCTTCCTTTCATGCAGTAATTACCAGTTCACAAAATACACTCCACTTAAAAGGAGGGACATATATAGTGTCTCTAAAAGATAAATTCATTGTAAAATACGGCTCAGCTCAATAGCAAATATGATATAAATGTAACAGAGTGGTTTCTTTATAATTAAGAAAGATGAATCAGAGAAAAACATCAGAGCCAAAGCAAATGCTGTGAAAAGGGATTGAAGATAAATGGACCACTTCATCAAATGGAAAAAAAGAAGAAGAGTAAAGGAAAACATCCTATGACAGAAAAATATGCATAACATCAGGGAATGCAGTTAAAGCAGATTCAAAGCACCTATGAAAAAAGAAGAAAAAACAAAAACAAAAAAGAGAGAGGAACTATGGAAACCAAAATGTGTAGTTTAAAAATAATTTTAATTTTAGTCTGTCAGTATAAATAGCGTCTAATATTTAACAACTTAGATAAGTGCCAAAGAAACCAAAAAATCCGTCGCACAGGGGCTGCATAAGCTAAACAGATTTTTCCTCAACGTATTGGTATGGCACACTGCTGATTTCATCTCGACAAGTATTCTCTAAATCTAAATAAAAATCAGACGATGGGAGTTAAATCAGAAAGTGAGAGTCTACTGAAAACTAAAAACATAAAAATAGAAATAACTTGCTGAACATTTTACATAAGGAAAAAATGCATTTAGCAACAATTGTAAAGCATCTACAGCTTAACAAGATTGGTCCTATAACATTTCTTGATCCAACTCATAATTTGTTAAAAGGAAAGTCAATGAGGATAATTCCGTAGAAATCTCAAGGAGCTGCATTGCGCGGGCTCAATTCAACCCTTCAGATACCACAGCAGCTTTATTATGGTTAATTAATTTGTAACCAGCAGTTTTATAAGAGCAACATTAATGAACTAACAGGTTTGTTTATTCATTTCCTTTTGTAGCTAATATAGAAAACAATTAATATATCTGTAACCCCAGTGAATAAGTGGTTAAGTCCACCAGTGAGTAAGGGGGACTTAACCACTTATTCACTGGTACAACAGATATTTGCTTTACTGAATTATCAGATTTCATGCCATAGGCAAAATTAAGTGCAGTCCTACATTTTTTTTTAATGATTTGTGGTCAAAACTAATGCCAGGGACGTGGCCAGTGGAGCACTACCAAACCCACAAGTGTATATACAACCGTGCCTTTTGGAGCACTATCAAGCCCCACTTGGGCACTAAAATCTCAATCAACTCTATACACGTTCATGGTATGCATAGACAAGGACTCTTAAATAGGTAAACAACTCAGCAAAGCTCATCTGCATACCTCATTTATGAAATGAGATTATGCTAATTATAGATTTTTGATTATTTGATCCAAATAGATTTATTGGATTTAATCATTTCAGAAAGAATTAAGTGAGTCTGAATTAAGTAATTTATACAACATTGGAAAACAGACATTATTCAAAGAGTAGTCCCATGCATAATTTAAACAAATTTGTTATCGTATAGTTTTGTTAGAGGGATAGTGATTAGATATTAAACTCATAAAATATCATGCATTGTTAATATTCATGGCAAAAAGTAAATTATAGTTATTTTAATATAACAAACTTGTAAAATGTTATAAATGAATTATATTCAAATTAGTTTTAATTATAAGAATGCAATTAATTAGTTATATGTATATTTTACAATATAAGTGCAGTAAATCAAGTGGATGCATACAACATAAATTTAAAAAAACTTGATTTTTCGAGATTGGCAATATAAAATTTTTAGATCATTTAAAATGTCCATTTTCTTTATTCTCTAAACAATCACAACTACTAGTCCACTTTTGGTCTTTAATGCACTGGATCATTAGATTACACGAAACACTTAAATATCAAGTTTGGTAATGATGGAACAAAAAATTTCAGCCATTAATGAGTGTGATCTTTAGTGTCGAATAAAATGGTTAAATATTGAATTTGGTATAGATCAAATACAAATTTTTGGGTTAAGAAATAAAATCTTAATTTTGATTTTTTCTAGGAAGGATCGATGGATCTTTGAACAATTAATGTGAAAATTGCACCATGAGTACAACCTCTATAGGTGAGTTATTTGCTGAAAACAAAATCAAAAATTGTACCATATCTAATAAAGAAACATCGATTTTCATTCACAGGGCACAAAAGCCGGAACAGCACTAGCACAATATTCACACAAAAGCTTAGGAGAAGTTCTCGTGTAAAAATAATGGCACTAACAGACAATAGTCCATTTATTATGGATCTTCAACTACAAAATATTTAGTCATTCCAAGCCTTCTTTTCAAAGGAAACAAAAAATGAATAGAACGTTATAGCTCAAGCTCAAACTATCAAAAACAATCACTTCACGCATCAATCAAAAATGGTATTATTTTACCAGAAATATTTCTAGACAAAAAATCAAATTAAAAAACAAAACAAAGAAAATGGTCCCCTATAATCTTTTATATTTTTGAAATTATCAGATTTTGAAAACCACTCGATATGATACCTTATTAAATGTAGAAAGGAACATTGTAATTGTTAAAAGATGCATCTTTCAAGCAATCATTATTAAATCTCTTCACAATAGATAATAATGCAACATTCTTATAATATTGGGTGTTAAAAATAATTGGTAGTAATTTTTTCCCCCGAAATCTAGGTTTTATTTTTCAAAAAAACTTTTAAACATGTTATTCAAAGTATTGTCCATCATTGCCACTACCTTTTCCCATCTTTCTGGCAGCACGTGGATTCCACTACACAGGAATGATTGCTCATCTTCAGAGTCAATTCAAGAATCGACTCATTTTTTAATCTTATCAACAAGCAAAGCATTGCTGAGACAAGCAGGCCATGGACCATCGATTGGTGGTAATCAGATAGAACAATGTCTGTAGAATGGAGCATGCTCTTCACAATAAACATCCACTAAAATTCTATGGCTTGCAGCAGCACATTTCTTCATGTTAAATTAATTAAGAACTCCCCGTGAAAACACTTTATCCAGTACAAAGTTAGATCCATATTTGATAAATTAAAACAAATAGCTATATATATATAAATATGCTTCAACCGAATGGCTTACGTTAAAAACAAACCCCAGACAGTAGAATTATGCGGAACAGGAATCGTGCCATCAATTAGAAAACCCCACTAGTAGCGCCATCTAATAGAAAATGCTACAAACTAATTCAAGTACCCAATAATTGGAGTCTGTTGTGGAGGACCCAAATAGTTTTTTTTTTGCCTGTACATCTATCTTAGCCCCTTTTAACGGTTTAATCTTTTAAAGGTGCCATAATATCAAGAATTTTAAGAACTGTAATTATTGTTGCATTTAATTAGTCATTTTCTACAAACATTTGTCATATCATCTACTGGGGGGGGGGAGAGGTATTTTTCAGGTAATTTAACTCCAGCCTTTGCATTTAGTTATATTTTCTTGATTATTGCTCTCATTATCCGGTTTATTCCTTTCGTTTCAGCACATCCATTATGGCTTGTTATTTCAAGTTGCCAAAGTCTAAAAATTGAAGGGACAGACTAAATCCATATTCTTTGGATTCCATTATTAATTCATTAATGGTAGAGATGTGATCTCTAGTAGAGTAATTATTCCTAAACCGAACTTTGCTTTTATCTATAAATGGGTCCAACTCTTTTCCTATTCTTTGCGTTACGATTTTTGATAAAACCTTAAATAGGTTTGATAGGAGGCAAAAAAGTTGATAATTCTTCAGTTCTTTTTTTTTCCCCCTATCTTAAAGAGTAATATATTGGCTTTTGTACATACTTCTGGTATTTATCTTCTCATCAATAAGCAGTTGTAAAGGTTTTTTAGGATGTTAACTAGAGTACCTCTGCCAGTCTTTAATTGGCTCATTGTGATTTGGTCTGGGCCTGGTGTTTTTCCTTCTTTGAAACTTTCTATTGCATATACTACCTCTTCTTTTAGAATAAACATTTCTTGATCATTTTCAATTTCCTCTTGAGCCTCTTCCACTCCCTCCAGGTCCATCTCAGCCATGAAGTTCTTCATAGAATTCCCAGATTGTTTCCCTGAGCCTCATTTCCTGTAACTTCTGTGTTATCGTTATTGAGGCGTGCTGTTATTTGGGATTTTCTTGGGCTGGTAGTTCTTAGTTTAGTACCTGCTATCAGTACTTCTTCTATTCCAGTTATTTTTCTTTCCTTTAGTCATTCACTAATTGTTCTAATTTTTTGACTTAGCTTTGACAATTTTTCTTGGTGTTGGTTTTTACACTTAAATTTCCTTCTTTAATTTTAATATTCTCTTTATAAAACTTGGAAATTTCATGCAGATGTTCACTGTTTTGTCGTTATTGTGCTGCCCATTTGCTCCGTAATGTCTATAAAAATCTTAACTAGGGAGGAAGGGGAAGAGTACAAAATGTGGAGAATCTTAGAAACTTATATTATTGAAATCCCTCACTCCAGAAATATATGTTTATGAGTTTCCAAATTGAAAAATGCCTGCAATATGGATGACTAAAGTTGGCACTTTTTTGTGCCCCTTTTTATTTTTGCTCCAATTGTATATCATTTTTTTTTTAATTTGGTAATTAGCATAAGAGTATACAGAGCTACATTTAAAGAAAATTAAATTTGTCATTTGATTGATAGAACAATTTTTTAGTCCAACTCAAAATAAGGAAGATATTTTGAATTTTCGATTTTTTCCTCCCCCACGGTCTGATTTCAGCCATTAAGAAACTTGATCTTTAGTTTTACATGAAACGCTTATATAATGAGTTTGATAATAATCTAACAAAACTTGTGGCCGCAAGAACAGTAGCAGACAAGTACACATCATCTCCTAGGTAGGATCAATGGACATTTAACAAAATTTTTACGAAATCATGGTAAAAGTTCAATAGCTGATTTACCTTAAGTGAATATACCATATTTTTTTAATCGACGGTATCAGTCATGTCTTAATATCAAGGGTAAACAAAAAGAAAAAAAATGCAACAAAAATGTTAGGGGATAAAATAAAAGGCCGTTAGGTCGTGCTTTTTTATGAATGCGTAACAGTTAATGAATGACACAGAACATAATATTTAAAACTGACTCATTAAACGCCATTAAAAGCTCTCTACATTCTCAGTGGGAAAAAAAACAAAGGCCTGTGAAAATTATAATTAAGAGTGCAAAGCTGTTTACAGACATAGCTTAACCAATCCTCAAGTTGAAGTTATCTACCTGCCCCCACTGCCGTATTCAAAGCACTCCTCCATTGTAGGTTCGTCACTCAATTCTATCAATGGCCTTTCAACCATGTTTAGCAGTTTAGACTCACGTGTACGTAACACATTAGCATATATCTTGTATCTTTTGATCTGATCACATCAAAACACATCAGTTAACCATCAAAGCTAATTGAAAACATTCTGAAAAACTTCTTTATAATAACATTCAAAGGATTTCAGTATTAGGAATATCAGAAACAGTGTCATTTTAGATACATTCTTTTCCTTTTTTCTCAATATACACTTTACTCAATTCCAATAGTTTAATTAGTACAACATATTAGATCATTTAAGAATTAATATATGAATGTAGACATTGCGATTTGAAACATAAATATGTACTATTTGATAGAGACCTGAATTCATACGTAAATATAAAACTAGTAATTCCTCACATTCATAAAGTAGGAGAATGGAAAACAGTCTAGGCTGTCCTCTAGTGAATACTCCTGGATTTAGGGAGTTCACATTTGACCATTGCTAATAAAAAAGGTCTGTCACATAGGTGCTGCGAAAACTAAGGACATTTCCCACTCAGTGGAATATGATATGCAGATGATTTCTCTCGCAGTAAGAAGCCTATGTATACAGGAATTAAAATGTTAGCTGGGCTTGAGATGTTTAGTGACTGAGGTACTTTAAGTGAAAATTGGATGAGTGGGAGTGTGAATTTACAAAAGGCTGAAACCAAAAGTCTGTCACATAGGAACTGGGTTAGGAAGTTACCAAGTGCTGATATAACACATATGTGATTTCATCTCAGCACATATTCTCTATTTCTCCGGGGGGGGGGAAACGACAAGTAAAAGGGTTATGGGTGGAGGGTGGGATACTGAAGGCAGAAAACAAGAAACTCACTTAATACCTGAGCTAAGAAAAACTGCATATAACAATAATTGTAGACCATCAATAGCTTAACAAGATTTGCTCTATAACATTATAAGGTCTGACTCATAATAACAAAGATATTTTGAATTTTCAAATTCCCTTAAACACTCCCACTATTTCATTCAATAACAAATATGTTCTTTAGTGTTCTCTAATGGCTAAATATTGAGTATGGCATAGATCAAATAAACATTTACGAGTTAGGAACAAAAAATCTAAAAAATGTACTTGGATAAAAAAAAAAATCATCGCACAATGTACTTGGATGTATCTCACAAAGTAAAAGTTGAATGAATACAAAATTTGATATTTAAGTTCCGAATAAAGTAGTTCATGATATAACAGCTTATTGCTAATATGACATGAGTAGGATTGGGAGATTATGGAAGGCTGAAAAATAAAAAATGCCAATATTTCGGTTAATGTTGAACCCTTTCTTAGTGCAAAGCCACTATAGTGGTTGGAATCAAGCCACTATAGTGGCTTTGCGCAAGGAAAGGGTTAAGATACATAGAAAACATGTACATACACAACATTTATAGTGCATTACATTTGCAATAAGATTGGAACAACTTTTCAATCCGATACATAATAATGTAGATGATTTGAATTTTTCGAAATTTCCCTTCTAAACCCTCCCTCCCACTGGTCAGATTTCAGCTATTAATGAACTTGATCTTTAATTTCACTTAAAACATTTAAATACTGAGTTTGGTACTGATTAAACAAAACTTACGACTGCTAGAGCGTTAACGGACAAATATATATATATATATAAAATTTTGAACGGACCTCATTTTCGTCATCTCTTGGGTAAGATCGATGGACATTTGAGGAAATTTTTTTAAAATCGCGTCAAGAGTATGACCTCAATAGCTTATTTCCCTTAAGAGTAATCTGCTAAAAACATTGGCATTGGAGAGGTAACTTGTATGGCTGAGAGCATTCTATCACTATAACATGAATATCAAAATTCCAGCAGTTCTTGCCAGCTAGCCTGTTTTCCATTCACTACTGTTACACTATGAGGAAGAGCTCAATCCATACATGCTTAAGAGTAAAGAATGAATATGGTGCAACAAATTAAAATGAATTATCAAAAATTATAAAAATACAAAACGTTTTAAAACTCTACAAACCTCAAATTGCAAATAATTATCCTTTTCCCTAAAATTATTCACAGCAAGCTGTTTTGCTCCTCTCTCAGGTGGATGTTTCCTATGCATTTCTAATTCACTCTCTAACCTCTGTACCATAGCTTCATGATCACGCAATTGCTCTCTCTGCAAGATAAATACAAAATAATGATGTGAAATTTCAGTTATTAACATCTGTAATGCAAGGATTATAATTTTACACAGAAATGTCAGTTTATACAATAAATACTATAATAGAATAGACAATAAAGAAAAGATAATTTTCATTCATATATTATTGAGTTATGTCTATAATAATATTGAATAACACCCAATTTGTATAATTCTAGCTTCCATAAACATAATATTCATTTTTAATAAATATGATTTACTAAAGAACATCTAATGTTCTCTCGCACATCACAATATAGTGGTGAACAGAATGACATTTTTTAACCTGTAAAATGTATCCCATCATAACTATTATTAACATTTAAAGCATGGATGGGCAGCAGCTGGCCTGCGGTATGGTTTGATCCGGCCTGCGAAACATTTTGAAAAACCCAATTAAATAAAAATATTACATTACTTACTCCAAATGAGGAGAGATTTGTGCGTTTGGCAGTACTTATAAATGCAAATAGTTCTTTTCATTGATGAAAGTTAATAAATCAAAACATTGTACAAGGCTGACTGACGATAATTTGGAAAATTCTTTTCGTCTTTTTATCAGTGGAATTGATCTAAACATCGATGGATTAGTTTCCCAAATTCAAGCTCATTGATTTCGGTGTCAATAAAACAGAACTTTCGTTATTTGTAATAATTCCAAATTTTACGATTTAATTATAATGTTGTACCTATTTTTAATAAATTTTATTATAATCACATTGTCGTATAGTTTCATGTCTGATATCTATCGTTAAAAATTATGGAAACTACTTTAAAATGCACTACTTTTAAAATTGGCCCACGAACATATTTGCTCACCAAAGTTTGGCCCGCAACATGTCAAAGATTGCCCATATCTGGTTTATAATATTAAAATACAAAATAAAATTGTTTAAAGGTTTCTTAAACGGCCAATAAAGTAGAATTCCATTAGAGAGTTAGCTTTCAACCTGTTTCTAGATCTGCTTCACTCCATTCATAAAGATATAAGATTTAAATCTCCTTTTAATGGATACGTACAAACAGGGGACATAGGGAGATAGAAAAGCAGGCTTACTGGAAAAGCAAATTAAAGGTTGACTATTTGTACAATTGGAAACATTTGAAGAGTTGTGGCAGTGGTTGTTCAGAGTCTGTTCGAGTAATCTCTGAAAGAGCTAACATGTTCTGTGTATCTCATTCTGTAGGCCACTCTTTAAGGAGTCAAAAATAATGTATTTTCCTTCAATATATATGCATCAAACAATACTGTTTATGAATCAAAACAACAACTAGTAATTAGAGAAATGGTATAACACATAATCATAAAACAAGTTACATGAACATACTTCAAACCCTCTACCAAAAAAACATAATTATTTCAAGAATAGCACATTTTCAGATGTAAAACTTCTTAATGCACTGCCTGAATGTATTAAATATATAAAAAAATATTCCTTGTTTACAAATAAATTAAAGAACTTAATGTCTGAAGGACGTTTTTATACATAGGATGAATACTATCAAAATTGTCTAATTATTACATAAAAATACAAAGTATTTACCATAAAAATTGGTCAAAAAATAATTTATGATCAGGCACATTGTCTTTTTAAGGTAGAGACAATTTTCTCACCATTTATAATTCATGTTGCCCTTTAAAAAATCTGAGGCTAACGTGTTAATTTTAGAAATATTTTTCAGAGCTCTTAGGTGCGAATGCCTTTCAACAAATTTACGGCTTAAAAAAATGTTGACAAAAGAGAAGGCTTACAAGATTCAATTTTGTATGGCTTGAAGGCAACAAAGGTCGCTGAAATTTTTTCTGAGATCCAACAGCACCTGGAAGAGGCTGAGCAGAAAAACTAGCACAAACAAAATTGATGGTATCTATCCATGACTGAAGCTCCTTGGAGTCACTGAAAATATATTTAAAAAAAAATACTTCAATAACTGGTAATAACAACCAAAAGTTAATTGAATCATTATCAAAACAAAAATAAAAAGGTTCAAATATAATATTAACTTATTTTAAATTTATACTTATCGTGTACTGACACAGGTGATTTCATTTTTATCTGTTGTACGGCTAAGAGTCTACCTTTATAAAATCAAATTGTTTTATTACATTTGTTTATTTTGTCTGACATAATTTGTGTGTTCTTTGGTGGTTCTTCAGAGGCTGAATAATTTAGGTGGATCAGCCAATAAATAAATGGCTGTCAACCAGGACAGACCCAACTAAATTATTCACTCCTTAAACAGATGCCAAAGAAGTCATGGAAGTAACGGAATGCAAAATAAAAAAATTAAGAAGGCAATTTGTTTTTATCACGATTCACCCTTAGCCATATAATTTATCATACAACAGATAAAAGTTATTTTAAATTGTAGAACACCATAAAGCTAAGATATACTAATTTTAGATTTACACAATGAAAAGTCAGCCATTAAGGTTAGGGGTGGAGATATTTCAAAACTTTCTTCCAATTTCTATAAATTCTACTAAATAGATGACAAAAATGATGCTTTTTCAAAGTTTCATATGTTTATATGTAAGACAATTAAATTTAATTTAATATTAAGGAAAGCAAAGGAAATATAAATATTAGAATTGGAAACATTGTGCTTGAAAAAGGGAAGGAGTTTTGTTATCTAGGGAGCATCATCACTGAATACAATGATAGGTGAGCTGAAGTCGATACAAGAATAGCACTTTCTAAACAAGTCTTCTAAAACAAAAGAAGCATTTTAAGTTATAAGCATGAATACCAAAAAAATGTTTGCTATGTCTTTTGTATGGAGTGTACTACTTTACGGAAGACAAAGTTTGACTCTCCACAAAAGGGAATGTGGAACGTTGGAAGCAATGGAAATGTGGATTTGGTGTAGAATCACTAGAAAATGTTGGAGTCAAATCAAAATCCAACATGGAAGTTCTAAATGAGGTAAGTGAGAGCAAAAGTCTTATCAAGGCCATGGAAAAAAGGAGAGTGAAACTTCTTGGGCATACAATAATTTTGTTGACTACAACTTTTATGTCACAGTATTTTTCAATAAAATGTCCTGTTTCTGAAATAAAGATTTGTGAATTTTACGACTAAGGGATGCGTCAAATCCAAAAATTCACTGATACAATCTCGTTTTAGAATTTGTTTTTCTACAAGAATCCACCATAAAAAGTACGGTATTCCATTGGGAATTCCAAAGTTGTGGTTGCTAGAGAGGTACAGGAGAAGGTTACGAGGTTGAATATGGACTGAAAATATTCTTCAGAGGTCACAACTAATGGCACACTAAGTTTCAGCCTTGTATTAAAATAATCTTTAGTGGCAATTAAGCCATCTTTTTTACATCCTTGCACAAAGTAAAAAGTAATCGTGAAAATTGACAGTGCTCAATGAAATTATCTGTTTAACTAGTTCCGACATAATTCAAAAGTACATGCACCTCTCCTTTTGATCAAAACTATAAAATTAATTATTAAGGGGGAGGAGGATTTAGAGCAGGAGGAAAATAAAAATAAAATACAAATTTCTCTGAACCAAATAGATACAAAACATTATTACATCCATTTTTATTTTCTATCACAAACAAATATAAAATTGATATCCCATGACATTGTTTGATTCAATATATTGGAATGGAGATATCGCATATTATGCTCAAATAAAATAATTAAATGAAGTACATCAAAACATTTTGTTTATTTATTAACCTTTGAGTCTCTTTAAGACATATTAATCGATTACTGAATTAAAAACTAATCACAAACCTAGTCTGGAAGAGATATACAGCTTGGTCAGCAGTCTCCAGCCTGAACACGTGTAGTTTTTTGGTATAGTCGGTAGCTTTGGTAGCCAGCGAATGGTGTATCCTAGTAGCGTTGTGGAGGTTGTCGCTCAGCTGAGTTTTCCTGAAGCCATGCTCATCCTTGTGAAGGTACAGCACTAGATCTCGCAGTGTACAATAATACATTTTCCAGCCTCGTTTTCCCAGGGGAGCTGTAAGTGAAGACCAAAAAAAGAAATTAAATTCAGATGTAAGTTGTTACATACTATTGGGTTGTAAATAGGTTTGTAGCGTTTATCAATATTTCAATTCAATCCTCTTTGTGTTTATAAAGTCATGTTTACTTGGTCAATAATGTTTACTTATTCTATGATTAGTAAAGGTGTTTTATGCATCAGTTTCAACTGAGATTCCTTATCTTTAAGTGGCATGCTTGCTCAAAATGAAAGAGAAAAGCAAAGGCATAGTTTTCTATCAGGATAATGCCCGTCCTCAGGTGTCTTTGCAGAAATTATTGGAGTTTGGCTGGGATGTGATCCCCCACCCACCCTATTCACCAAGCCTTGCCCCAACAGGGTTTCACTTATTTCGGGCCCATAAAAACTCTCTTAATGGGAAACAATTTAATTTGCCCCAGGACTGCAAGACGCACATAGAGAATTTCATTGCACAAAAATCTGAGAAGTTCAAGGAGGACGGATTAAAAAATTACCTGAAAGATGGATGTATTAGATCAAAATGGGTCATATACATAATTGACTACAAATATTTACAAAATCTGAAGGTTTTATTGAAATTACCAGTAAAAAACGCTACAAACTAATTTTACAACCTCTTACTTTTAGGAGCAGAACAATGGTTTAACAAACTTTATTGAAATCAATCAAATAAACATTACTGAGTTAAGAAAGTAAAATCTTAATTGATTACATCAGCACACAATGTTGCTGCGTGTACCTCATATAATAAAATTTCTTTGAAAATAATATTTGGTATTCAAACTTGGAATGTCGTTTCATGATATATTGGCTTATTGTTAACGTGAGATAACTGAAAGTAGATGTTTACAGAAGGCTGAAAATTAACAAAATGCATTATCTGGGCTATTATTCGAGACAGAAAAAAGTGTGTGAAACCAAATTTGAGAAAATTAAATTTCCAACAAGATTTTTTATAAGATTTTAGACTCTTGGTAACAGAGATATTGAATTTACAATTTTCTCCCCTTCTAACCCTCCCCCCAATCCAATTTCAGCCGTCAACAAAGTTTATCTTTAGTTTTACAATGAGCATTCATACATATATACATAGTTTTAAGTATTTATATAATTTTGGATAGACGTCATTTTGATAATCTCCTAGGTAGGATACATGGACATAGGACATTTTTTTTTAATTAAATCATGATTATAACCTTAATAGCTGGTTTCTGTTAAAGGAATATGACAGAGTTTGACGTGTGGTTATTTAGAGCCATTGACTGAATGTCTGGACGAGCCTCTAGCATTTGGAGTTTTTGCACTACTAATTCACCAAAATACAGCTACACGCTTTGAAGACTGAACTAGCCCATGAATCATCAGTAGCTAAACCTTTGGCTATATGAGTTCACTCTCCGATTGAAGCTTATCTTAAACTCTTAAGCAAATGAGAGCCCACAATCGATTAATTCCCATTACTTTTGACCATATCCTATGCCAACAATCACTGGAGTTTCAAATAAATTTATTTTTACAAATTTTTAATAAACCAAATGAAACAATATTTACTTTTCTTTCCATTGGGCTCGATACAACACTTCCTCATAACATATCCTTTCTTGTATTCTATGGCAGGTGCAGTAGACGGCACATCGAAAAGTCCTTTGGCAGTTTGTACAATAGTATTGCCGCCTTGATTTTCAGGACCAGGTTTAGTACCAGTAGGTTCTTCAGTTTCATTATCCCTGAAATGAAAATTGACATTAATTAAACATAACTAAACAAAATGAAAAATAAATAAAACATCAAGCAATAACAACTTACAAAGCCCAGTCTAATGGATAATTCTTAATTGACTGATAAAGGTTTTTAAGTATTTCTCGAGGAAAATTTTCACCATCGTTTAATTCAGCTAAATTATCAATAAAATCATTACAACCCATCCTCCTACCGATATTCGGACCGTGTAAATCACTGTTGAGCAACATTATGGCACAAGTTAAAGTATGTACAGCATCTGAAACACATCAAATATTGTTTAATACTAGTTCTAAAATAAGCATACTAGTAACAGGAATAAGTAATTAAAAGATAAATAAAAATAATTATAATTGGAAAGTAATCATAAGTATAGAAGTTTTCACAAGAATAGAAAGAGTGAAAAAAGTCTCTATATATTACAGAAATATTAATCTGCAATGTTTTTCCTTAGAAGCAATAGAGACTAGAATAATTCCTTTTCTTGATGCTTAAATTATTTCTACTTGCACAAACTTTTCATTTGCTGGAATCAAATATTATGATATAATGAACTTCATTTTTATGAAGAAAAAAAAAAAGAAATATATTATATCATATAATTTTGATCTATAGGTGCATGAGCGCACACAAACACTTCTAACCTCTGTCAGTACATTGATTTTCCCCTCAAAATGTCACGTTACTTTTTCAATCCATACAGAATTGATATAGTATAAACAATTTTTAGCTTTGGAGCCTGTTTGTCTGCTTTCCACTCTTCAATGACTGAACCAAATTCTTTGGAACTTGACACGTGTATTAATTGGCAACACAACTTACGACTTTAGGCTATACTAACAGTAGTTCCCTGAGACAAAAGGAGTGGGAGTTATAAGGGAAGCCTGAAACTAAAAATTGTAATAATAAAATGCATTTCTTTTCCATTCATAAAGCTTTTATGTGTGCTAAAACTTAAAATTTAAATATGTATGAATATATAATACATATTATACTTGTACATTTTGTTAATGTAAATATCACGTATAAAAGCCCTAAATCCACGTTAAGAGAAAAATATTTGCCATGAACTAAGAAAAATGTAAACTTTTTTTTTCAAGTAAGTAAGAATTTTCATATAAAATATGCAAAACTTAACTATTGAGGAAGTTCTTAAGCATCTGCCCATATGGACATTAGAGTACTCCCCCACAACGTTTTCTAACAAAAATATGGCCAATTTATTGAGTGAATAAAAAAAATTGTCATACACAGTATGTGAAACTTCTGGTATTTTATTATTATTTATTAGCGTCCACTTTTTGCTACTATGGCTAATTGGGGCAGGTTATCTACAAGTTACCACCCTTTTCTAGCCAGGGTTGGACTAAGGATTTTATTAAATGAGTTCTTCACCAAATAAATTCCTAGTGGCCAGACGGGAATCGAACTCGCCACTCTAGGTTTATCATGCGAGATTAAAGGCAACGCTTTAACTACCGTGGCTAACCTGAGCCCTTCTAGTATTTTAGTTTTGAAAAATACTTCTTGGTAAAAATATGTTGATCGAATTAGTAATAAATTTTGTTGGAAGTACCCAATAAAATGTTACTATTCTCGAAGAAGTAGGTATGTACGCTTCAAAGTTTCATTTCAGGAATATTAAATTATTTATTAACATCCACTGTGTGCTACTAAGACTAATTGGGACGGGCTATCTACAAGTTACCACCATTCTTTTCTAAGGATTTTATTTAATGAGTTCATCCACTAAATAAATTCCAATTGCCTAGGTGGGAATCAAACCTACAACTCTAGGTTGCAACAAGTTATTTATTGCCTTAACTCACAAGGCTAACCTGAGCTCCTCAGAGATATATATTAATCGTTTAAATTAAAAATTGTCATAGGTTACTAAATGAAAATTGTTTCTAATTTCTTGTTTCTCCCTTTCTCTCTTTTCTAATAAGCAAATATAATCACATAAATAAAGCTTTAAAGGATAAAAGAAAATTCTTCTGTGCTAAATTAAGGTAAGACATCAGATCAAAAAAAAAAACAAAAAAAAAAACATCATACAAATAGGTTACATTTAATATGTTTGTTCAATTAGTATTACAAAGATTAATATATAAATATAGGCAACCTACAAACAGATGCTAGCAAAATACAAAGTATTGCTTGATCAAAAATCTATTGAGAATGATGATATAATGAGAACTAACCTTGAGAACTGAAAACACCAGGATTACAGTCAAGATATCTTTTACTAAAGTGGACTAGAACTCGTTCCCGCTCCTGAGTTTCTCCAGTGAGGCAGAACTGTGTTAGGAACTTTCGTAAAGCACCATCCAATGTGTCACCCGTGAATGAAAAATATTTCAGGTACTCTTCAGCCACAGCCCGACTAAAGTCATTGCTGAAAACATTGAGAAACAGAATGAAATACATAACAGTTGAGGAAGGGGGGAGGGTATAAACAAACTCGTTTCCTAGGAGATGATAACTAGGGCAATCATTAACAGGAAATTTTATACTAGATAGATAAACAGAAATTGCCTCAAATCTTATTTAAGTTGCTTAATGTTTCAATATAATATTTTTTATGTATTTATTTCCTCCTTAAAGAATTCCTTCAAAGAGGGAGTTTATTTGCTAAATGCTCTGTACAGCTTAGTATATCTTATGTATTTAATTTATATACAGTCCATTATTAATATAAAAATAATTTAATTCAATTATCTAAATTTTAAAGGAATAAAAGAAATACAAAACAAGAAGGAAAAGAAGGCATTATGAAATAAAACATGTTTAAAATATTCAATAGAAAAAATTAAGAAAAATATAAAAAGAATAATTCAATGTCTTCAAATAATATGTCAAATGGGTAAGTTAAAAATGTGTACAGTTTCATTTCTTAAAATGTAGCCATAAGTATTCCATTTTCCCTCAATAATAAATAGTTTTTATGAAATTGTGTTACGTCGCATTTGTCAAATAGAATTATTTCCTCAACAGACCACTGATTTATCATGTTCAATGCACTACCTATCATAGGTTTTGGCTCAGAGATTGCAGATTAGAATTAAACAATTTCCCTTTAAATGATATTTATGTGCTCAGAAAAATGTAGATATTTCAATATATTCTTCTTTGATCGTTACTAAACTGAATTTACAAGTGTTTTATGCAAAACTAATGACTAAGCTCATTAACAGCTAAAAGCGGGCTAGAGGAAAGGAGGGAGGGGTAGGGTTAGAGAGAATAAATAAAAGTCCGTCACACAGGGCTGCATAAACTAAGCAGATTTCCCCCGTGAAGTTTTACAATAGAGAAATCTGCATACTGGTAACACAATACCACCATGATTAGATAATGAGAAATCTTTCAGTTAATTAAAATAAATTCCCAACTGAAACAGCTTCTGAATTGTAAGAATAATTTATATTTTAATAACTCAAATTTTAGTAGTCAAAGAACTAAAGAAGGGAGGGGTGGATGAACAGAACGTATTTGCATAAATCTCACAAAGTAACGAAGGTAAGGTTAAAAACGGCAGGTTAGAAGAAGCTTCCACCTGAGCCAAGAAATGACAAAGATTGCCAACGTAATCCGAACTATACCCAACCACAGACTTCATAAAAATGCAAATATCTCGGTTAATATTCAAGATAGGAAATAAATGTATATAACAATATTTATAGGAAATTTAATTTGCAATAAGATTGGTTCTATACAATTTTTCGATCTGATGCATAATAACGGAGATATTTTGAATTTTCGAAAATCCCCCCCTCCCTCGGGTCCAATTTCAGCCATTAACGAACTTGATCTGTCTTTTTACATAAAACGGTTAAATATCGAGTTTCGTAACGATCAAACAAAAATTGCGACCGCTAGAGCGTTAACAGACAAATATATATATATATAATTTTGAACGGACCTCATTTTCGTCATCTCCTGGGTAGGATCGATGGACATTTGAAGAAAATGTTCGAAAATCGCGTCATGAGTACGACCTCAATAGCTGATTTCCCTTAAGGGAAATCTGCTAAAAAAATCTCACATAGATCATCAAATTGTATATAACCAATCTTATAGAACGTTTAAATATTGTTCTATAAACTTTTTCTCTACCTCGAATATTTTCTGAGATATTTGCATTTTTTATTAGCAGATTTACCAATCAGTTATTGAGGTCGCTATTAAGCAAATTTTAAAAAAAATCCTCAAATGTCCACCGATCCTACATAGTAGATGACAAAAGTGAGGTCAGTTCAAAATGTTTATATATGTACATATATCAAGTTCGTTTTCAGCGGGGAGGGAGGTTTAAAAACATCTCCGTTATTATATCATTGGATCGAAAAAGTATATAGAACAAATCTTATTGCAAATTAAATTAAATGTTCTTTGAATGTTGTTATATACATTTTTTATTTTCAGCCTTCAATAAACCCCCCAAATTTTACTCGCCACACATTAACAATAGAAACACAAAATGTATTAGGCCAAGCTTAAATACCAAAATTGTTTTCATCAGTCATTTACTATGAGAGATGCATAGGAATAGGGGGAGGGATATAGAAGGAGAATTATAATTCAATAGAAAAAGACAAAATGACTACAAAAAAAAAATGTTAATATAAAAAATAAATAAATGACATACTTTTTGCTAAGGTGACGAGACACATCAGATTTCTTAAATCCATCTAAGGTGTAGAGCCTCTTGGCAAGTCGGACTGCGGATGGAATATCGACAGCTTTAGGGCTGTAATGGTAGCTGTGTAATGAATCAACATCACTCTCCTCTTCGGGCGGCGAAATTGACTTGGCGAGGTTTGCAGCACCCTCCGATAGATGTATTAGACTTTCATCATCGACATCCTCAAGTGCCTAAAATAAAATAAATTAATGTTATTCATAAATGTTCTCATAAAAGTGTTCATATACACAGTGTTTCGGGGTTGAGTGTCTTTACTAAAAATAGAAATTAACAATCACAAAAAAAGTCCGTCACGCAGGGGCTGCATAAATTAAGCAGATTTCCCCTGTGAAGTTTTACAGTATATAAATCTACATACTGGCAACACAACACCACATGAATATCACGTGAATAAATACAAACGGCAATGAGAAATCTTTCAAGTTTTAGGAACCTTCCAATGTAAAGCATCTGAATTGTAAACAAACTGGAATGCCAACTGCTGAAAACTGAACAGATAGATAAAAATATTATTCACCAAAAAGAAAAACAATTACTAAAATAAATCAGAATATAACATTAATTTTATTGAAAACTATTTACTATATCTAGTACTGTAATTTATAATGAATCAGAATAAGTTTTATCTCAAATTTTAGTAGTCCAAGAACAAAAGAAGGGGGAGGGGGATCATTACATATTTCTCTTCTAATCCCCCCCCCCTCCCTTCTCGTCTGATTTCAGCCATTAATGAACTTGATTTTTCTTAAGAGAAATCTGCTAAAAACTGCTTTGAAGAGGTACATTAATGCTTTATTTAAAAGGTATTTGTGACTAATTATTTTCATTGTTATGAATCATTTAGGTAATAGGAGGAGACTCCTGAGCACATTATGCTTGAATGGGGAATGATGGATAATTTAAGATTCAGGTACTTTGGGCATGGAGGTGCTGAATCAATTAAAAAAGAAGCCTCAAGTAAGAAGGAATTTAGCTTTATAAGGAAAATAAAGCCATTCTGAATGGAGATTTCAGACTAGCACAATAGACAATATATATATATATATATATATATATATATATATATATATATATATATATATATATATATAGAGAGAGAGAGAGAGAGAGAGAGAGAGAGACTTATCTAGTGGTCGCAAATTTGGTTTGATCGTTACCAAACTCAATATGTAAGTGTTTCATGCAAAAAACTTAGTTAAGATCAAGTTCGTTAATGGCTAAAATCGGACAAGTGAGAGGGAGTTTGGTTTAGAGGTAGGAATTTCAAAAATCTGTAATATCTAAATTATTATACAGCAGATCAAAAAATGGCATAGAATCAATTTTTTTGCATATGTAATATTCTATTCTTTTTTTAATGTACATTATTCTCTATCTCAAATATTAACGGAGATTAGCGTGGATTTGCATTTTTTAGTTTTCATACTTCAGTAACCCCCCCCCCCTCCTTTTTCATTGCACGTTAAGAATAAGCCAATATACCATGAACAGTCTTATTTCAAGCCGAAATATCAAATACTGTGTTTAACAAATCTCTTCTTGAAGAGATAAATGCAAATACATTATGATGCCCCCTTTTGTTTTGTTCTTAGATTACTAAAATTAGAGCGATTGAGATAAAAATTATTCTGGTTGATTATAAATTATAGTACTAGATATAATAAGTAGTTTCCAAATAAAATTAATATATTTCATTAATTGATTTTCTTACGATCAAGGACATTTATATTTATCTATTCAGTTCTGAGAGGTTGGTTGACCTGTTGTTTACGATTCAGATGCTTTTTGTTTTGAAGGTTAATAAAATGTAAATTGACTGAAATATTACCCATTATCATTTGTATTTATTTACGGTGGTGTCAAGTGTTACCAGTATGTAGATTTATCTGTTATAAAACTTCACGTGAGAAATCTGTTTAGTTTACGCAGCCCCTGTGTGGCAGACTTTTTATAATTATTGTAACTAATAATAAATTAATGATAAGGTGGACCGAACTGATCCAAATACTACATAAAGAAAAAATACAAAATAAATATACCTCATATCCATGGTGAGCGTCTTGATACAGGTCCGAGTTTGGCCTTGAGTATCGCCGAGGGCTGCTCGATCGGCTGTTATGATTCTCGGTATGTTTATCAGGACCTTTAACCTGTTAACAATTTATAATATAAAATAAAACAACAATTTAAATATGAAGAAAAGTACAGATCAATTGCACAATTAGGATTGTCTTTTCTCAAAGAGACCATTGATTATGAAAAATATTTCATAAAAGATATATAATAAATAGAATAAAGAGCATAATTCTAACATAACATTTTAAAAATAATAAATAAATGAAACATTTCAAATACAGTTATATTGAGTGCCTCAGATTGGAAGTTACAATCTGTATTATTGGTGTAATATCTCCATTAAAGCAGTTTTTCCTATAGTTTTTTAAAAACAAAATAAAACATAGATTAAATTTTTAAATCATTTAAATGAACATTGACTCAAATATAATCAGAATTCAGGGCTACACAAAATATTACATTGGCTGCCTGGACTTGAAGACTTAGGAACGACTGAGACTGCTGGTTTGGAGGCTACGACAGTAATTACTGAACAAAATATGAAATCGACAACTTACTTCATAAGGATGCTACCAGACATGCAAAACAACTAATCAAAGATGAATGGCAAACAAACTGGACAAACACAAATATGGACAATAAATTATGTTCTATAAAATATACAATTTGCGTGTGGTCATAGAGTTTCAGGCGTTCTATAAGTGAAGAGATCATACACTCAAGACTACACTAAATAAAAACCTTAGCCATAGGTCATAAGACTCATTAAATTAAGACATGGACATTTAAGACAAACATATCTGTACTTCATGTAATGTTGGCCTTGATAATCAAGCACATACTTATGAACTGTCAAAAACGACTCAACAAACAACTTCTGTAAGGCTTAACGGGACTTTTGACAGACACCAACAACCATGTAACAGAAATATGGTGGGCTAAAATTTCTTCCTTTAACTCGCATATAAAGACAATTTATAAAAATTTGTTTGAGAAAATTAAGCCATTAAATTTTCTAAGTCAACTACTTCAACACCCAAAAATATTCATTTTGAAAAAAGAAATCGAAAATCATTAATTTTGTATTGGCACCGGAGTGAATTTATGTTTGCGATAATGATTTAATTAATGAAAATATAAAAACAAATTCTCCAATTCCAGATTGAATTTTTAGACACTTCAATAAGCGGAGAAGTTTGTTACCTAGGAAACATCATTATTGAATACAATGTGTAATGAAATTGACATTGCATTACATAAGCCCATTATAAATGACCATACATTTTATATTCTGAGTATTCCCAGCACAGAGCACATTAAGATTATTATGTATGAATGCTTAAATGTATTCTTTTTACCTTTAAATAAGAATTATATCCAATTTGGAGTGAAGTCACCATGTGCACTAGCATTTTCATAGATAATGCCGATGGATTTTGATAATAACATTTACAGCTCTTAACATCGGTACACTAAGTAATAATACGGATGAATTTCGATAATTAATTCATTAAATGCACTTTTTGAGCGTATTTCGATCGGCAGTTCAAAGTTCACTCCCGGATTAGCCCTATGTAAAGAGCCCCTCACGACAGATTAAGATCAGTCATATTCGGCATCATCTGGAGGGGAGACCCTTGTTGACGAGCGACCGCTAATCCTTCAGCTTGTTCCGGCCTGCCTAGCCTGTTCTACCTCTCACGGCTAAGTCCGCACTTCTATTAAACAGCTAAGTCTTTCAATTGTAATATAGACTAAGTATAATTAAGTGTCCCCCATTATATTTTGAAAGGTGCCTTTTCATTTTAATTATTAATATTTATAATTGGAGCATATTTTTATTATAAATGAATTTATATATATTTGAATTTGGGCTTGAGTCGATTGTGGGTGGCCCTTCCTAAATTCTTGTTAGTGGTTTGGTTGTGGGATTTTTCATATATTACAGCTTCCACTGCTTTTTGCCGCAGCCAGATCGCAACAAATGATACTAGACCTGAAGCTGATAGAAGAATACCACTAACTAGCAGGCTTTCCAATACAACAGGAATACTTTAATTAACAGTCATATACATAATTATAGAGTTTAAAAAAAATGTTTTTTAAGACATTCATTTGTTGTTTTAAGGGAGAAAAAGTAGGACTCTTTAAAAGGGAATGTAATCAATTAGAAGCAATCTTTTCTGCGCCGGAACAATTTTAACCAAAAGGAATAAAATAAAGAAATTCTACAGGAAGTAAGTGAAAATATAAGCCATGTGGAAAAGGAATGTAAAGCTCTACTTTATCTACACTCTATTTTGGTTAGTCAATTTGATTTTCAAGTAGTCATGAATATAAATGTATACAATTGTTGCAATATTTAATTATACAAACAATTTTCTTTTTTGCGTTTCACAATTATTGTAAATTTTATTTGACATTTTCATTATATCTTGGACATGATATAACTTAAATATTACTTTTTCTAGATTAATAATATTTCAGACACATATTGCTTGTATATTTATATTAACTGTCCATTTGAAAATGAGCAACCTTCATATTAATATATGAAGAAGATTTATAGAGTGCTAATGAAATTGCAAGAAATAAATAAATAAAATTATTTATATATATATATATATATATATATATATATATATATATATATATATATATATATATATATATATACTTTTTATAGAGATTCTATAGAAAAAAAAAAATTAAATAAAAAACCAGCAGTAATATAAAAATGAATAATGATAAGGCTTGTCTTTTGATTTTAGAAATATTTAATGTTTAGTGAAAATAATCTGTTTTGATATATAAATACTAGTGCTTAGAGACTAAATATATCAATTATAATTATTAGTGAAACTTGTAATTAACGAGAAGTTGAAATAAACTGAGTAAAAGCACTTTCAGTCAAGTGATTAATATTGACAGTATAATTTTAAAAGAAATTACTGAGACATAGAAATAAACTTCATCTACCTTATGATCTATAACGAGTTTCAAGATCTGTTCCTGTCTTAAATGCGATTTGTGAAATGAGTATATTGATTTGAATATGCTTATCGCCGTAACAAAGGAGCCAAAGTCAATACTTATTACCATATCTGATAAGAGCTTTCACAGCTAAAGCAAACATTCTCTACTAGTATAGGACTTGAAAATAACACTGTTTTGAAGAAAACCTAACAACCTCTGGCGACATGTTTCAATTTTTTCCAATAATTCAAATTTAGTTTTATGGAATTTATTCTTTCGAAATTTGAATATCTATGAAATTTTTGACTTCCATCAATGAAATTTAATTTCTCAAAGTTTATCCCTAAATGATAATGTGACTCATAAAATAAAATTTCAATATAATGTTTTCTCTACATTTACCAATATCTCAAGTCATCTAGGCGAATGATAATTGAAAAGCACCAAAAAGCATTAATAAGTATTTTGTAGTTGAATAAAGTGTTATAAATGCGATACAAAACATGGAAGGTTCTGTAACATTTATCAGTGTTACCAAGTCAGAAACATGCATTGATTTAAAAATTTAAAAAGTTTCCAAAATATAAACTTTGCAAAGACGAAGTTTAATTTTAATAATTATGAAATTTTTTACTTTATAGATTTTTAAATCCTGGATTTTGAAATTTAATTACTAAACTTGTTAAATGCAATTTTATTCTTAAATGATTCCTATCACATACTAATTCCTTTGTAAAATTTTGTATATATTTACTAATATCTCAAGTCACTTAAGCCATAAATAATTGAAAGGCACCAAAAAATCATTGTATTCAGTTGTCAAATAAACTGTTAAAAAAAAGGTAGGTTCTCAGAATCATACATTAATTTAAAAATCCTAAATGTTTTCCAAATAAAAACATTTCACAGCCGAAGTTTAAATTATAATATCTATAAAATTGTTGACTTCCTGGAATTTGAAATTTAATTGCTAAACTTGTTAAATGAAACTGTTTCAAGTTATCCAATAAATTATCATAAATGTAATAAAAAAAATAATAAAAAGATTCTAAAAATCAGTGCTTTAAAGTCAGAAGAAACTTTAAATAATTGATAACTTTGGCGAATCTTATTATTTACTATATTTATTAATGTTAATACATAGTTTAGCTCCAATTAATGTTACAGAACCAATATGGTTTTAGATTGCCTATAGTTAATTTAACCACATTGGTTAATCATAAATTTTTATTTTCTTACAAGACTTTTATATTGATTCAGGAGAATAATTTTAAACTTAGGTTTGCTCTCGTTGTTTCTTTATATAAGTTGATGATAATTGTTAATAAGATAACAAAAAGGTCCCTGTATTTTTAGAGTAATAAATGCCCAAGAAGGCAAAACTCTGTCTCTAAAACAATGAAGTATGTTAGTGTGACTTGAAGATCATTTTTTAGTGCCATGAAACATATTCTAGTTATAATCAATATGTAAAAATCATGTACCAATTAATTTTTTGTTGATAAACCTTACTCATACATTTATTTTGTTTTTTATTAGCAGCCTTTGTCCAACTTTTTATCATACACATATTCTCATTTATTTTTCTCTTGCTAACGTTTCTTTCTTTTAACAGATTTCCCTGGAAGGAAATCAGCTATTGAGGTCATCATACTGATGACACAAATTTTGAAAATGTTTCATATTTGATCGTAATCAAACTCTATATATATATAAGTTTCATACAAAACTAAGACCCAAGTTCCTTAATGGCTGAAATCGAACCAGTAGGAGGGGGGTTTGAGGGGGAATTTCCATTTCAATTTTGGGGGCCCAAGATGCTGAAATTGGCAGAAACTTTCTGACAGACTGATAAACTAGAAAAATAAAGAAATTTAAGCAAGAGGAAAATAAAAGAGAATATGAAAAACAATAAAAAATTGAAAAAAGTCTGTTAATAAAAACTCAGAAATTAAAAATCATATTTTTTTGAATTTATTAGAAATTTTGTACTAAGGTCTATACAATTTTAAACATTTATTTAATTATGTTTTCCTTTAGCATTACAATATACTTCTTTAGGGATAATTGATATCAGT
Source organism: Riptortus pedestris (assembly GCA_019009955.1). Taxonomy (NCBI): domain Eukaryota; kingdom Metazoa; phylum Arthropoda; class Insecta; order Hemiptera; family Alydidae; genus Riptortus; species Riptortus pedestris. Next base: position 250,404,987 of record CM032228.1, read on the forward strand.
TACTTTTTGAATTATCGATATTTAATCGGCTCGCCATACTTTGTAATGTAAGCCATTCGTACATTGATACAGCTAGAGGAAGGTCTTTTAAAATTTATTTAGTTTTTTTTTTTTGCTCCTGATAAAGTATCAAAAGGGCACAAGAAACTATTTGAGAAATAAAAGGGATTTTAATAAACAATTGAAATCTTAATTTTTTGTTGATGCAATAGCATATTAAGTTAAGCATATTTTCTTAGTCCCATTGGATTATTTTTCTTGGGAGAATGGTGGGTAATTATTAGCGCTGATGCATCACGCACACATGTTCCCAAATTAATTAAATATCCTGAAATAATCTGTTAATATTTATACTTGTAATAATATTCCTGTATTCAACAGTTTTTCATTTGAGCAATTAGCTGAGAGAAAGCAAATATAGTTAATCACAATAAGTTAACACACACAAAAAAAGTAATAGAACAACAATATATTTGTTAGCTCTTTGTCATGCAAACTAATATTAGCATAAAATATCATACTTACAAGCCAGGTTAAAAAACTGGATTAAAATTACAGCCTGCTGATGTAACAGCTCTTAAGTTATTTCAACTGTGTTAAAACAATTAAATATGAAGTAAAAGTGCAACAAAAATGTAAGCCAGACATGGAAGTAAAAAATAAAAATAAATGAAATCCAATATTGCCAATGCAATTGGATTCAGCGGAAAAATACATTTTTATATCACGTATTATTCTGAAGTGAATTAAATCAACGAACTCGAAGGTTCTATTCCCTGATTCTTTCCGGTTTAGTCACATTTTAAAAAAGTCCATCACACAGTAACTGTGTAATTAGCGGTATCTCTAAGGTGCCAAGAATTTAGGAAAAATAAACTTGAGTTTCAAATCATACAAACTTCTAGGATCCGAGATCATGCCAAAATAATACATAATTGTCTTGGGATTATGGTCAGTGTAAAGGCGGCTAGCAGAAAGTTAAGTTAAATCAGTTTGCCCTGTAATTATGTTGACAGGGATAAAGCAAAGCAGGTACTATAGTGCACTCTAGTACCTAGTACAATAATTTAAAAAAAAAGTCCTCTTTTTTTAAAAAATAAAAATAAATTTGTAATGAAACAATAAAGTCAAAATAAGAATTACTAACGATGACAGACAAAGAAATTACTTCAGATTAATAAGTTATATTTTATATCCTTATAAGAGCTATTTTATATCTTAATAAGAGTAATAAGATATATTTTAAATCACAATAAGAGTAAATAAAATACATTTCATATTTTAACAAATGTAAAAGACACATTTTATATTTTAATAAGTGTATTTTATGTCTTACAAAGGGAATGGATGGCCTTCCCCCAATGATTAACAAAAATGTTTCAGTGTGTAGTACATAATGAAAAACAAAATCTGTTAAAATGAGAGAACACACAAATAACGAGTATGTCTAAAAAAAAAAAAAAAAAAAAAAAAAAATGTTAAAGATTTGCCTGAAAGTCTTGAGGTTTAGCGAAGACACAGATGTCAGAGTTTCAGTGGCTCAGTTGGTAGTGTTCTCTTTTTGTAACAGCAAGATCTCGAGATCAAAGTTGAGACTACTTTTTTTTTCTAGAATTTTTTTAGTCTTTGTTTTTATGGCATTTATTTAATATCAATAAATAAGACAGTTTTTTTTTTTTTTAATTATTGGCATTCAATTTTTAATTTGTTACAAATATTTATAGAAAATTTTAATGCTTTCTGTCAAAAATATAATAGGTATAAGGAAATATTTAACACTCTTACCGAAACATGAATTCTGTGACGTACACCGAATCATCCGGTCGCACAGACCGGGAAGGGTTAATACTAATTCCCATCAACAAATTCGTTATTTTTATTTATTGTTTGAATAACTTGTATCAAATTTAATCTATTATTGTCATTTTTAATCCTTTCATTGAAATCACTATCATCCGTACGATATATAGATCGTGACGATGAGCGTTTTATTGGTCCATGCTTCATGGAAGGCTCCATAGCAAATCATATACTATGTAAAACACACATGAAAATAATACAAACAGTGTTACAAGCTATAATGAAAAGTACACAACATCACGACATACGTAAACCGAATTACCCCATATCATAGACCTAGAATACATAAGCTGTTAGCCGAAACAAGAGGTACACGAGACCGGAGCAAAATGAGCTATAGCTTGTCAAGGTCGAATGGCATTGACAAATTAATCCAAAACACTTTCTGTAGGAAGGAAAGACATACAGCTAATGAGGTGGAGAGCCCGCCAATATTAGCAGGTCTACCAATACATGAATTATGAAAATCTCTACCGGCCTCTCAGACCGGTGTTTCGGTAAAAGTGTTAATGTTATACAAGAAATATATTACTATTAATTGAATACATAAGTATATAACAATTATCAATAATAACGCAGATATTTTGATAATATTTTTAAACGGTTTTATTTAGCTTTACCCATTTATTTGTTATTATTTTATTTTACAATTAATAAAGATATTTAAAAATTTTTAGCTCTAGACATAAAAATATTCTTTAACAGTTTTATACGATACAGCTAAATTTTCATTATGCTTGGCCTTGGATCACTGACATATTTCTATCAGGTTAAAAATTTTATCAAGCGTCTCAAAAACTGCTCGTATTTGATTGAACAGAATTGGAAAATATCATCTAGTGAGAATAATATTAAAATTCATTCTATTCTTAAACACCATCGTCATCCACAATAAAATTCGCTTTAACAGAATTTGTTTTTCATTAGGTACTACACACTAAAACTTTTTCGTTCAGATCAGTGGGAGGAAGGCCGTGCACTCCCCTTGTTTATAAAAGTAAAAAGATATATTTTATATCTTAATAAGATTAATAAGTTATATTTTATCTCTTAATAAGAATAATAAGCTAGAATTTATATCTTAATAAGAGAAATAAGATATATTTTAATAGTTTCATTAATTAAATAAGATAAGAGATTGAGCTCCCGGCACTACACTTTTAAATGACATCAGTATGCTTACAGATACACAAACATTAGATTTACTTTTAGTACATCAGACTTTGCTAAATATGATATGTGAAGATTAGAAGGAATTTTTTTGTAATTTTGTCATGTAGCCAACTTCAATATCTACATTTCCTAAATAAGGGCTGCTAAAATGGGGAATTAAGCACTGAGTCACAAGTAAACTTGATTTGACAGCATAAAACACCGTAATAATTGAAACAAACATGCAAGTTGACCAAATTTCAACAGTACTACCTATTTCCAGTTATATATTGGGTTGATGCAAAATTAATGCAGTTTTCCTCCATTGCAATATCTAATACCTATTCTGAAAACAAAACTAATCCTAATATTCATTCATTCCTTATATACGATAATAAACTTTATCTAATACCCTCTCTTTCACCATGAATTTAATCAGTAAAATCGTTTTGTCCAGTGTATTTAAAGGTTTTAAATTGAAAATGCTGAAGTGCAATTTTCGTAAAATTAATTTGCAGGAATTTAAATTAGGGGATTGCGATGCACAAAGAACTCTTAATATTAATGAAGTGTTGGGCCAAGGGACTATTAACGAATGCATGGTGGTTCCAGAAGTTTTGCAGTGGAGAATTTTACTTCAAGACAAGGAAGGTCATATGCCATCTTCAGTTGACAACAACCAGCTAAGGCCAATAGTGGAAGAAGACCTAACCAAAACCACCCGAGAAATGGTGGTACAACTCGGAGTGAACCAATACACAGTCACACACCACTTGGAGGCAATTGCTAAGGTAAAAAAGTTGAGCAAGTAGGTACCACACCAATTTAACGACCACTAAAAACATTGCATAGCTTTGAAATCTATACCATGCTTATGACACGTCACAAATGGTCTATTTCTCGATCGCATTGTGATGAGCGATGAAAAATGGACCTTGTACCACAATAGAAGGTGTTCTAGACAATGGCTGGGCAAAGATGAACCACCAAAACATTTCCCAAAGCCCAACCTGCGCCCAAAAAAAGCTATGGTCACAGTTTGGTGGAATACTGGTGGTGTTATCCACTACAGCATTCTCAATCAGGGCGAGACTATAACTGCTGACAAGTACTGTCAAGATATTGATAATATGCAGCATCTTTGCCCAACTTAATCTGAAGGGGCCGATCCATCTCCATGATAATGCCAGACCACATGTTGCACAACCAAGGCCACAATGACTACATGAGTTGGGCTACGAAGTTCTTCAACACCCACCTTATTCACCTAACCTCTATTTTACAGACTTCCACTTTTTCAGATGTCTGGGCATCTTTTTGAACATGTTTTAAAACGAGGATGAAATTGAAAATTCTTTTCGTGAGTTCATTGCATCCAGAGATCCTGATTTTTTTTCTTTTAGGATAAGAAAGCTTGTTGAATGTTGGCAAAAGCGCATTGATTCTGAAGGAATTACTTTGATTAAATATATATAACTAAAGTGAAGGTATGGTGTATTTTCAATGAGAACCTGCAATAATTTCGCATCAACCCAATATTGAAACCCACTTTGTGCTACTACGATTAATTGACAAGACGTCATCTACAGGTTACCACCCTTTTCTATTTAGGGTGGGTCTACAGACATTATTTATTTTGTTGAGGAAATGAATTCCAATTGGCTACATGAGAATCAAAACTCGCACCGTTAGGTTTAACAAGAGCATTGAGACACAGGCCACACACACATGACTACATCCAAAGCCCCAGGTGATTCTATCGTAGATTGCAAATAATACATATTTCTAGAGTGGTTAGGTGATGAGTGACACACATCATATTGGCTCAGATGATGTAATTTCCACAATCTATTTTATATTTCTCCCTTGCTAAGAAGCCTATATGACCAAGGCTCGAACCTAAACTGAACATGAGGTATTGTATGATATATTGCTTGAAGAGAAAATCACATGTGACGTGCAACCACATTAAGTAAAGGCTAGATCCAACAGGGATCATCAAAAATATTCATCATCAGGAAATAGAGTTTCATGGTATATTCTATCTTCATGGTGTGGTGGCTACTTGTCGTTTAAGTTATTGCCAAAATTGGAGTCGTGTTTGTTCAGTCTGAAGGAACGTTTATATAATGTATGTTCTTATTCTCAATGTTGTTTGTAAGGGATTGTCAGAGCATATTGAATGTTTTGGAAGCTGTTTGCATTCCTTCGTTCTGCAATAGTTTTGTGATTTTGTATACTTCAGGTTGAGTACAGGTGAAAACCTGACACTTCGTGACTTTCAAGAAACTACCCACTACAACTTTTTTCAGGCTTGGGAATGAAAGCACAAGGTCTCAGGAGCTCTGTGAGACAGTAATTGTGGCATCTGGTGGTACCATCCCTCTACTTGATATGCCACAAAATCATTTAATGGTGATAGAGCCTAACATTAGGAATTACCCACCCTTGACGGATTCCTAACTTCTTTAAGAGATTACTCATCAATTTGGCATGCCGAGAAACTATGTACAACAAAACGCAAGTCGATTCTAAAACTACAACCCACATGCCACATACCAGATTAATTGTTTTAACAACAAATTTGTAAAGTGCAATCTAGAAGTTAAGGTATATATGTATTTGACGAGCCTGTATGACAATCCTGTGATCTCCGTCTTTCGAAGATATACCATTGTTGTTTCGCCTGGGCTTGTTGGTCTCGCTTACAAGTAGGGTCGAGTCGCTGTCACTGGGGTCGCTCACCTCCATGACGAGATCCCTAGCGATGATCTCCGAGTCCTCCTCCTGGAAGTCTGGAGAGCTGATGTTGGAGACTGCTTCCGACTGGGATAGATCACCAGCAGGAGCAGCGGCAGGAGTTAGCTTGGCTTTGTCAGAGTCTGAAGAGTTTGAAGACATGACCGAGCTGGAGACGGAGGTAGGCGAGGCGGGGGAACCCGATCTCCTCGGAGAAGCGTTGTCTGAAGATGATGTTTGTGATGACGACGAATCGGTTAGAGGTGCGTTGTAAGTCCACACAATTCGTTGATCCTCTCCTTCGCTCTCTTGCCTGGCAAATATATGAAGAAATGTTAATAACAAGGTTGAAATTTAAAAATTTTTGTTATTCGTTAAATTAAAAAAATCCATCACACAGGTGCTGATTTCCCAAGTGAAGTTTTACAATAGATAAATCTAAATATTGGTAACAAGCACAACACCACTGCGAATATTAAGTAAATGAAAAATCTTTCAGTCAATTTTAATAACCGCCAAACGGAAAGAGGTCTGAATTGTAAACAAACAGTTCAGCCAACCTCAGATATACAGATAGATAGAAATATTCTATGAATCAATCCAATTATAGTAATAGAGATATTTCAAAATTACTCCCTCTAAACCTCCCCTTTCCTCCCACTGGTCAGATTTCAGCCATTAACGAACTTGATATTTCTTTTAACATAAAACATTTTAATATGGAGTTTGGTAATGATCGAACAAATATTTGGACCGCTAGAGCATTAACAGACAAATATATAAATATAATTTTTTACGGACCTCATTTACATCATCTCCTGGGTATGATCGATGGATTTTAGAAGAATTTTTTTCTAAAATCACATCATGAGTATGTCCTCACTAGCTGTTTTCGGTTAAGGGGAATCTGATTATAAAACCTATCACGTAGTGGCTGGGTAAACTAAGCCGATTTCCAATGACCTGTGTGTGTACGAGATACACTACTGATCTAATCAGGCTGAAACATACAATAGGCTGAAACCAAAAAAATCTGCTTAGTTTATTTACACCACCTGCATGAGACTTTTTTCATTAGTTTATTTCACTCCTTCTCACCCAATAGCTAAGGTGTTTCTTATTGTAACTCTAAACCTCCTACAAAGTAGGTATTTAGAGTCAAAATAAGAAAAGAAAAAACACATCTCTCAGAGAGTGAATGGCAGAACAGAATGTGGAACTAGATATTAAATAAGTCTGCCCAGGCCTGGGCTTCGTGAACTAAGCAGATTTCCCATGTGCTGATATGCTGCACTACAAATCTCATCTCACCATATATTCTCTATTTCTAAGTAAAAATCCGATGAGTAGAAGTGGGAGTTTACTTAAGACTAAAAACTATAAATAACTAGCTTAATAATTGAATTTATTGGATCAAGGAAACCTATAAGAATAAACAGTTAGTTTATTTAATTCAATAGGATTATAATGAAGTAATGTGGTTCATGCCAGATTTTTAAAGGAATTGAAAAGAATATTAATTAAACTGAGACAAAAATAATGTTAAAGAAAACTTGAAATAAAAACCAACCTTGTATCTAAGAGAGTATTGAGAGAAGATGTAACATCATCATCAATATCTATAGAGACAGTGGAAACGGAATCTTTGTTGAACTGGAGATGGTCTTCCGATTTAGATGTCCTAACGACATACGAAGATGAAGCTGGAGTAGGCGAAGTGCCCGCAGAATTTGTCTTACTCCTAGGCTCTCGCTCAGTCTCTATCGGGCTCGTAGGAACTGAATTGTGCCTTTCGTGACTGTGGTGGTGCCGGTTGTTGTAATTGTGCATATTATTACGCAAAGAGTCCACTTTGCGCTGCTGCTTCGGAAGAACAGATCCTGAAAAGAAATTTTCTTTTGACATTACTTATATAATGTGTATTTCAAAAATCCATCTCGCAGGTGCTGCATTCACTACGCATATTTCCCTTGTGCTGGTATAAGTTACTTGTGATCTCATTCTCTACTTTTATTTTTAAAAAGTCCATCACACAAGGGTTGCATTAACTAAGCACATATTCCATGTACGTCACACATTTGCATTTATCTCAAAACGTAAAAGTTGAATGAGAACAATATTTGGTAATTAGACTTCAAATAAAGTGCTTCATAATAACAGCTTATTGTTAATATGATATGAGTAGGAGTGGGGGTTTACTGAAGCCCAAAAACTAAAAAATGAAAATATCTTGGTTAATATTCAATTTCGAGAAAACATGTATATTACAACATTCATAGAACATCACATTTGCAATAAGATTGATTCTATACAATGTTAGCTGTACAGGAGATGTTTATTAACTCGAGTATTTTAAGTGAAAATTGGAAGAGTAGAGGTGGGTGTTCACAAAAGGCTAAAACCAAAAAAATTCAAATAACTCAGTTAATATTCAAGTTAGAGAAAATGTGTATTGAACAATCGTTCAATTTCATAGCAACTAAGCTATTTCAAATTTTCAACTACAGCTGCCCAGGCATATTTCAGCCATTGCCTAATATAATCTTTAGTTTGCCATAAAATGGATAAATATCGAGTGTAGTAGTGGTCAAATATAAATTATGTAGCTTAGATTGTGAGTGATGTAAAATCTTATATCATGACCACACTGAAAATATTTGCACATATCGCATAGAGTATAAAGTTTTAGGAAAATAATATTTAGTATTTAAGCTTCAAATAAAGTGTTCCATGATATAATATGCCATGAATAGGAGTAGGGGATTACTTAAGGCAAAAAGCTAAAAACTGGAAATATTGGTTAATATTCAATATCTATAAATATATATAAAATTGTAACCGCTGTCTGTACATTGATTTTCTTCTCGAAATTTCACGATACGTTTTCGTTTCACATGTTATAGCACTATAACTGCATTTTGTTTCTTTAGTGTCTGTTTGTTAGTTACCTTTTCACACATAAACGGCTGAACCGAATTTTATGAAACTTGGTATGTATATTACTATTAACGCAACTTAGACTTTAGGCTATATTAATATTCTCTAAAACAAACAGGAGTGGGAGTTATAAGGGAGACCTGAAATTAAAAATAGAGATATTTGGTTTCCTATTGGTTTTCGGCAAATATGAACATAACAAAAGTTGTTTACTTTGATATTTAGAGTAACGATTGTTATATACACTTTTTTCGTATACCGAATTATAAACGAGATATACGCTAAAACCTATAACGGAAGTGAAATATTTTATTTGGGACTAAAGACACAACCGAAATAAATAAAACTCGGTATATGTATTAGCACTAACGCTTTCATTATAACAAGCCATACCAACATTTCTAGGGACGGGCAGGAGTGGGGGTTGTAAGGGAGGCCTGAATTTAAAATAGCGGTATTTCGTTTTCTATTCGTTTTTCGGAAAATATGAACATAACAAAAGTTGTTTATTTTGTTATTTAGAGTAACTTTTGTAATATTCATTTTTGTTTTTTAACAAAGTATAAACGAGATATACACTATGAACTAAAGCGGGAGTCAACTACTTTATTGGGCGCTAACGATTGAACAAAACTTAGCAAAACTTGGTATGTCAATTAGCATTAATTCTTCCATGATTATAAGCTATATTAAAATGTTTAGGTTAGAACGGGAGTGGGGGTTATAAGGAGGCCTGAAATAAAAATTTGCGATATTTCATTGTCAATTTGTTTTTCGACAAACATGCACATATCAAAAATTGTTTACTTTGTTATTTAGATTAACTTTTGTTTTATAAATTTCTCCAATAACAATGTTTGGAGCAAGTAATATGCGTAGAAATATTGATATGCTCAAAAATTCCTTCCAATTTGAACTATCAGGTACCTCACCTGGAAAAATTAATTCAAATCTACATTAATATTTTGTAATAACTGAAATCTATGCATAATGCACTGGAGACGGGAAATATGACAATTTGGAGGACAGTGAAGTCTTACATAAAAAATTAATTTCAATATTAACAAATGCCAACGACGGTTATAAACCCTAAACACTGGGTTGGGTAAATGTCAAAATAGTGTGCAAAATAAAGCCTTGCCAAAAAAATACCATCATCATTCAGCCTCAAATGAATTCCCGGGCGAAGCCGAGTATCTGAGCTAGTATAGAATAAATGTATATGACAAAATTTATAGTAAATTAAATTTGCAATAAGACTGGTTGTATACATTTTTTTGGTCCAATTTCAGCACATGAAACATTTGTATATCAAGTTTGGTAACAATGAAACAAAAATTGCGACCACTAGAGTATTAACAGTAGGTATTACGTATATTCATCAAGGAAAATCTTCTAAAATATATTGCAAAGCTAAATACAAAAAGAATAACAAATATTTTAACTACCAAAAATGATTTAAAAAAAAATTATGGTAATATTAGGAATGAATTATCTCAGCGAAGATTTTAATTAGTGGCTTGTACACAAGAATGGATTGGTCAATTTAACTAGGTATCTTTGTACATTTCAAATAATTATTGTGGATTCTAAATATATTTATTATTATACTCATACTTCTACAGCTAATATATAAATATGGCTTTGTCATATAAGTCTAAACTAAAATTTTTAAGAAAATGAGGAAAGAAATGAAAAGTGACAAATGCATACTACCTTGTTGTGTTCTGCAGATTTTGAGTACACGGTCACCAGTCATGACAAAAGCTTCAAACTTGGGCTGCCCTGCTTTTTCTCCATTGGTCCGAGTCACATCCTCCAAAGGAGGTGGATGGACGGGGGGAGGGGGTTCAGACGACTCTTGCCTCTCAGAGATTAGCTCAGGTAAGTTCATTTCCCCCCTGAATTCCAGGGGGGTCGACAGATAATGCCGAACTCTTGCTTTTACAACGGGGTCTGAAAATAAAAGGACAAACGAAAAATTAGAATAGTCGTATAGAGCTTAAAAAATAAAGAAAATATTCAGGCTGAGAGAGGATTCTCAACCTCATCACCTCCATTCCACTTCTGATGGTAATCCAAATTCCAAGGCAACAGCAGTTCACATCTTTCCAACAGCAAATAAAGATTGATAATCGGGGTTCGACAGATGTGAGAGTCTCACATTTTGATAAAAAACTTTTCAAGAAATAATCTGAATTTCAAGTAATCTTTAAGTGTAAGGAGATTGTAAGCGATCCGGCCACACCAAAATGAACAGATATGAAAGATTATATGTGTGGGGGGATTAAATTTTATCAACACATATTAATTTTAGATCTCCTGGCTCAACCAATGAAGCAGCATAGGACTAATCTACCAGGGCTGTATTTCTAAGAAGATGAGCATAATTTCACAACAAGTATAAATACAGCGAAGTGAATAATTAATTTTTATTCTCAGCTTTTAGGAGCTCTTCAATTCTACGAAAACCTTGTTACAATTGACTGCCCAATTGATCAAGAAATTGCCCAAATATATGATTGATAGAAAAATAAATAAAGTACGAGGACCGTCCCAAATTGCTCAATATTTATAAAAACACTATCAGGATTAGGAGGTGTTAGTTGTAGGTATAGATTGGTTCATGAGAAGAGTTGACAAAGTAGTTGTCCAAAGGAACAAAATCAAACATGAGCCAAGCAGAGGAAAAGATTTCCATCTACGAACTCTACTGTAGATATTTTAAAGAAAGATATCAAACTGAGAACTAGGCAGTGAAGGTGCTCATGTTTAGATCAAGAGTTGTTATATCCGAGGTAATGGGGTGCTCCCCTCCTTGTCTAAATTCTTACAACATGTCAGTGAGTCAAGACTGGAGGGTAGATTAAAATTGTAGTCTGCATACTAATACTGGCTAATAGTCTATCATTAGTCAGCTGATGCAGGCTATAGAGGGATGGCTGTCTAGCAACTCTGGCCATGAATTGAAATTTCTCCACTCTGCCTTTACTGGTGTGAATGGAATTTCCCCCATGATGCCTTTATTGCTGTATGGTCTGATGTAGAAGGCAATGGGAAACCACTGCATGTCCACTCTTATTCCCTTGTTCGGTCCCGTGAAAATCAGATTTACCTGTTCACGGGATCAAATACCACAATAGGCAGCACCCTAGACTATGGATTGAAGAAACAAGAAATAGTGGCACATATCTGTAAAAATACTGACAGATTCAATCAGAAATAATTATCACTTATATAAAAAAAAAGTTAAAATTAAGCTATCCCCTTTATATATACACACATCTGTAACTTATCTTTTTTAGGGAAATTAAAAAAAAAGAATTGCTTTAAAGGCAAATTAGGAGGATGACCTAATTAGGTACCTTCAAAAAGAGAGGAGCTCATTTTGTTAATTTTTTATATTAATGAAATATATTAATTCTAGTGAGAATTAATGACCATTACGTATTTTTGACCTTGCTGTGGGAAGCTTATGGTTTAGTTAACTGCTGAGGACGTTAAAAGTTTCCCTTTAATAATTTTGAAGTTGAAAAGAATTATTAGCATTATGAGCTTACATTTTATCAAAGATTAAAATCAAACAATATTTTGTCAGGAGGAAATCGTTTCAAAATAACATTTTTAAAGCTAATAATTTATGGAGAGGGGGGGGGAGAGAATTTCATTAAGTCATTACCCTGCTTGGTATTGATCACTGTTATCCTCTGGATTGAAGTATTTCAAGCAAATGATATTATTTTATTCTCATCAATTTTTCGAAGTTTGTTTAAATCTGTTTTACTTAATAAATAATAAATATTTAGATTGGACAATAATGAGCAAAACAAGTTCAGATCCAAACTCTACTCTCTACGTTTACTTTTATTGTACTTTTGCAGTTTCTTAAAGTAAATATTGATCAATGAGTATAGAGATAACTAAACAGTTGCAATACATTATTTTTCAGTAACAGTTACACATTCAGATGATGTGATTTGATTATGTGCATAGATAAGAAGGCTCGCAGAGATAAGAATACAAACCAGTGTTTAACTGCAAACAATGAAAGGAAAAAAATGGGGTTATAAGGCCCTTTCCCACTCATTCACTCTTCTATATTGAGAAAGAAAATATGAAATTCATATGATGTATATGCAACAAAATAAATTGTCTTGTTTCAGTAGAATTCAAACCCATAACTCATGGTTTACATCAGTGCAAAGTATCCCAAAATAAGTAAACAACTGGATCTCAAGAAAAATATTAATAACTAGAGCGAAAGCTGAGGACAGCCATGAGTTCTAATAGTAAAAACCAATTTTCAACTTAGCCTTTAAAAATTGTAAAAGTATTTTCCTCCTAAGCAGTCAGCCTTGCACCGTATCCTAAGACAACACCCAGCATGCAAGCGTAAACCATTACATAAGTACTTTTCTACAAAAAGTTAAAAAAAAGAAAGAAAAAAGTTCCTAACGACTGTTGTATGTTAGAAGACTACATTTTGTGAGCTTGAATATAGGCCTTCCAGATTGGGAGTAGATCTATGTTTTCCCAGGTGACCAGCGTACTGGGAACCAGAGGTCATAATTTGAAGCCATTTTTCTTTCTAAATTTGTCAGCCTCTGCAATTGCTTACCAATCACCATCTTATTAACGAAATCCTTCTGTCCTTTCTTCTGCCTTACACCTTTTGTAACCCATGGTGTCAAGTCATGTCAGTCGACCATTTCTAGAATGTGTCATCTCCATTACAATTGTTGTTTGTTGGTATAATTGATTATGCCCTCTAGACCAGTCCTTTCTCTCATAGCACAAGTCTTGAATCTCCCCTTCGTTTTTAGAATGGTCAAACGTATTTATAGCAGCCGATGGCCAATTCAATTTTTTCTCGACCGAGTGTTCGTCAGCACAAATATGAGATGACCAGAAATACACAGGAATCAAAAACGGATTTTATTTAATAAGTTCATCACTAAATAAATTCCTATTGTCCAGGTGAGAACCAAACTCACGATTTAAGGTGTACCAAGTGAGATTAAGACTAATGCCTTAACTCACATGCCTAACTGAGCCTTGGCTAGCTCAACTTGAACTTGTTGATAGGGGCCACAATTGGAGGGCCTGAGTTGCTAATCCAAAAGTAAGCTAAAAGAATAGTATCATTCAGTCACTCGCTTCAAGACAGAAATATAAATAACCAAATATGTATAATATTCAATACTGCTCAGGGGGAAAAAAACGTTTTTCATGGTCTAGAAAAACTTCAACACCACCTCAAAAACATTTTAATAATTATTATTATTATTATTATTATTTATTAACGTCCACTTTTTGCAGCTCAGGCTAATCGGGACAGGTTATCTATAGGTTACCACCCTATTCTAGCCAGGGTGGGTATTAGGAGGTTATTTAATGAATTTCGTCACTAAATAATTTCCCTTGCCCAGGCGAGAATCGAACTCGCCACTCTAGGTTTACTATGTGAGATAAAGGTCAACGCTTTAACTCGCATTCATTCATTCATTTAATAATTATTAACAATGAATAAAGTGGAATATGAAAAATACATGAAATAAACCTTCATAGAGATTAAATTTAAATAAGCTAAGTTAAGACAAGTAAAATAAATTTAATAAAATCCAGCAGCCAATATGTGGTTTTAGAAAAATATAAGCCGGAGCAAAAAGAAACATGCATATCATACTTACTTATTTCAGAGGTTTTGGCCACATTGAAAGATGATAGCAAATAGAATGGCACTAGGCGCACACAGTCATGCAATGCAGAAGCAGAAAGTAGAGTTGTATTTGGAGAAATACAGGGCACTTAATACATATTTTGTATTATTGTAATATACAGAATACACTAATAGTAAATATTACTCTGGTGTGGTCTATTGAGTTTGGGGAGGTTGAAAGAGAAAATTATCTTATTCTAAAGCCTTATGGCAAAATGGCTATGCTCTTGGTTGATATTGTGTAACTTTTTTTTTTTCTCCACAGATTACAAATTTGTAAGGTATCAAAAGTGACACTACAGTCCAAAAAGGGTTAATAATATAAATTATACAATGAAATTTCATCAATCACAATTTAGATATAACTAAACAACATAAAATTTATATTCACAAATAATACCCGAGACTAATAATTTATCATCAATCCCATAATCAGACAAATGATGTTCTAAGATCTTTGCACAGATAAATATCACTAGTCACCATGAGAATTGACAGTGGGACAATAAATTCAAAACTTCCACTAGTAAATTCTCGGTTAACTTTATAGAAAATTCTCTTGATGTAATAACACAAATTATTTACAAATGATTTAATAACAATGGAAAATATAAAAATGGATTTCCTTTTTCAAGTAATTTGAAGGAGAGAACAAATTAATAACAAATCTTCAAATGTAAATTATAAGTATGAAAAATTAGTAATTTTTTTCTATCACCAGTTAGTAAAAAAGAGATATATACCATTGAATTGGTGGAAAACATATTTCTTCTTTATTTTAAAGCAAGAAAAACCACACATGCTTTTTAGAAAACCAGTTATTTGATTAAAACTCAATCCTTTATACTTGAAAAAAACAGCTGATCAATAGTGCCTATAATAGTAAAAAACAATTTGATCTACTTTTTTTTTTAATGAAATAATTTTTTTAAAAAAATATGAACACCTTACCTCTTTTTAGTTTGAGTGAAACAGGATTTTCGCAAAGACGAAGGCATTTTAAAACTGAAACATTTCAGGAAAAAAAAATGAACTTAGGCCCTCAGTAGTACATGAGGTGGAGAAAATAAAGTATATGTACAAGGAATTAAATAATAAAAGGAAACAAAATAATAGTGATGATAGTGATCACTAGAAAAAAAAAAAAACATTAATACATAAGTACATAAATATAAACATTGAAATTACAAAAAATGGAACATGCACAAACATTTATTCGTAAAAAGGAAATAAAGAGCACATTAAAAAGCAGCTTATAAAAGAAATAAGGTCACACAAATTGTAATTAACTAATAATGAACGCATTAAAGAAGATAAAGAATTATTTTTGACCCAACTATTTGGTATTCTTAATTTGTTAGTAGGGTCAGTTAATAAATAATATTCTTCTTCTCCTTAAATACCTTTATTTTATGGTGCCCTGTATGTTTCCTGGCTAAGTTGCTACTTTTTCGAGGGCTAAACACTTCACTAAAGTACAATTTATAAATTAAAAATGTATTTAAAAACAAAAAAAAAATAAGAAATTTATTCATAACTATCACTTTCTGCAAATATGGCTTATTGGGATGGGTTAACTACGAGTTACCATATTTCCTAGCCAGGGTGAGATTAATGATTTTATTTTATGAAATCATCACTAAATAAATTCCTATTACCCAGGCGGGAATCAAACTCACCACTATAGGTTTACCATGTGAGATTAAAGCTAAAATGCTTTAACTCATGTTAGCTTAATGGGGCTCATCTTGGCCAGGTGAGTTGAGGCATTGGTCTTAATTTCACATGGTAAACCTGGTGAGTTCGATTCCCACCTGGGCAATAGGAATTTATTTAGTGATGAACTTATTAAATAAAATCCTTAGCCCCAACATGGCTAGAAAATGGTCGCAACCTGTAGATAACTCTCCCCAATTAGCCATAGTAGCAAAAAGTGGACGTTAATCAATAATAATAAAAAAAAAATGTTATAAAGACAAACATGTTTAATACACAAGTTTATCATAAACATCAAAAACAACCAATGAAAATTACCATAGAGTCCTTCCCTACATTTGAAAATGTGAAATAATATACCAAATAAGAGTGTTTTTATACTTTAACTAAAGAAGTGCTTGTCAGTATTAACCACATACTTGACTGGTAGAACCCAGACCAGGTTAAGTCAGCTGGTTTGAATTGATACTTACCATTATTTAATTGGGAGAGTGAAATATAATAAAGAGATCTAAATATAACATTCAGATTATTAAAGCAATATTTTATTTCTTAAATACACACACTAAATTTTCGGAATTTCGTGATGGACCACTTTTTATCAGTGAATTTTATTTTAATGAATAATAGAAAAATTTACAGAGAATGTTGTGACTGTCCTTTGTACAATTTTTATTACTAGAAAATAGAAATTGTAATAACCAATGAAACGTTTTGATTTTATCTGTTAGAGTAATAGAGTATCTAACTGAAATATGCAAAAATTTGAAGGCGATTATATTTTCATACTTTTTGGTGGTAATTTTCTTTTGGGAGGACAGTCATGACATAAAACCTAGTTACACTGCTGTATTTTTAAATTACACATCTTTCGTTTAAAAAACGATGGTTTAACATATTCTGATCATGAAATGATAACCTCAAAAAAAAATGGCGTTAATTTTTGATGCGGATGCCTCGAACATTGTAACCTCGGATTAGTTACAGGGGACGGCCGTGGCATTTAGAGTATAAAAAATCAAAAATCAGTGTGAAGCATTAAGATTTCCCCTTTTGTATTTGAATTTCAATAAAACGTATTACTTTCTATACTAGGGTAGCTCGGATTTAAGTACCAAAAACGTCAGCCCAGACTGAAATGGAACCCTCCGTAGAACTATTCATATACAATTTTTAATTATATTAAATAACTACATTAATTTTCAAATGTTTTGGGTAAATTCAGATTTTGGACGTTTATGATAAAAATAAGTATTAAAAAAAATTTGAGGCCCTGAAGAGATGGAAAATAATACATGAAATATGTAGGACAACATAAAATAAAGAGAATAAAGGAGAAAAATAATGTAATGCATTTATTAAAATTCCACTATTCTTCCTCAACTTACCCAAGTAAAAAAAAACTGTCATTTAAAGTCATAACTATTTAAAATAATAATAACTCCAATCAATTTTGAATATAAATAACAAAGAATTAAGCTGCTGTTTTCATTTACTAAAACATAATAATTGGTTTAAGTGCAATCAACGGGGGAGGAGTGTACTCTTACAAAATTAATCAGGGAAAAGTAATATTATGAATACAGAGGTTGTCTTCTGTACAATTATAACCTTACTTTATAAGGCATAAATAAATATCCTCATGATTCCTTTTGGTCTTTTTATGAGAATAATATACATGTAATAAAAATGTGGGAACAAGTTATTACTTTTGTAGATTTTTATGAAAAGTATAAATAATAATGAATGTCAACAACTGCAAAATAATGGGCGTGAAGCATTATGAATGACATAAATTAACCTACCTACCAAAATAAAATCTAAACACAGAAAATTTGGCCAAACCAATTATTTTAAAATACCAAAGATTCAGGCAAAAATTGTTAAAGATGAGTCTAAATCGTGGGAAGATTTGTTTGATTAGACTATGAGATAAGAGATCTATCTAATATAAAAAAAGTCAGTTGCACAGGGGCAGCATAAACTAAGCAGACTGCCCATGTACTGGAATGTGATATTGGAAGACGATCTCATCTCACAATCTCGAATCTATTCTCTATTTTTCCAGCAGTAAGAAGCCTATGTAAAAAGGGATTAAAATGTTAGTTAGACGAGATATTTAGTGACTGAGATACACAAAGTGAAATCTCATGAGTATATGATGTTACACAAAAGTCAGAAACCGAAGAAATACAAATAATTCCATTCGAGTCAGAGCATGTGTATAACAACAATAGTAGAGCATTAAAACTTTAGCAAGATTACTTCTACAACATTTTTCAATCCGACTCATAATGATTAAGATATTTTGAATTTCAGAATCCCCATCCCCTTGCTGGTTTAATTTCAGCCATTATCGAATATGAAATTAAGTGTTGGAAGAAAGGGTTAAATATTGAGTATGGTATTGATAAGATAAACATTTTTGTTTTTTTGTACGGGCTGATTCACAACTACAATATAACTCATAAACAGGCAAATGCAAAAATATGCTAATTATAAAGTTTTTGTATAAAATGCTTCTTAATCGGCACCCATTACTGAACAACCTATCTTCAGTTTATCAAATAAACCATTGGCTAAACATACCAGGAAACCCCTCACTTTTTTTTTTGTACAGTTCACCGATGTTCCATCTTCCTACTAACTTTCTTTTTTAGCAGATTTCCCTCAAGGAGGTTGAACTCATGATACAAATTCCAAAAAAATTCCTCAAATGTCCATCAATCCTACCCAGGAGATAACAAAAATGAGGTCCATCCAAAACTGTTGTTTGTTAACGGTTCAGGGGTCTCAATTTTTGTTTGATCATAACTAAACTCGATATTAATACATTTTATGTAAAACTAGTAGAGATCAAATTCATTAATGGCTGAAATCCAACCAGTGGGAGAGGGATATTTCGAAAATTCAAAATATCTCTGCGAAAAATTGTATAGAACCACTCTTATTAAATGCAAATTACATTTGCTATATATATATATATATATATATATATATATATATATATATATATATTCTCTAATATTATCCTCAATATTAACCGAGATATTTGGATTTTTTAGTATTCAGCATTCAGTAAACCTCCATTCCTACTCACGTGATATAAACTATTCTCTGTTATGTAATGAACCACTTTATTTGAAGCTTAAATCTCAAATATTGTTTTGAACAGATATTTACTAGATGAGGTACTTGCAAATACGTTGTGTGATTATGTTATAATTCAAGATTTTACGTTCTTAACTCGAAAATGTTTGTTTGTTCATCACCATCCTTGGTATTTTACTGTTTTATTCAATACTAAAGGCCATAATAGTTAATGGCTGAAATCGGACCAAAAATAAAGGGGGGTTTAGAGGGAGAGGGGATTTGAAAATTCAAAATACCTCCATTATTTTAAGTTGAAAGAGAGAATATGCAATGAGATCATATCAAAAGTGTGTGTTACTAGCACTTGGAAAATCTGCTTAGTTTACGCAGCTCCTGCATGATGGACTTTTATTTTCTACGTTCAGTATTTTTAATTAAATTTTATGATTATATGATGACACAATAAATAAAAATAATTCATTTGTATGTCCTCATTAATACATCAATCAAGATAACTCATTGACAAGTAATGAGGTCATGAAAACACCATTATAAACACATTTATTGTTAAAATGACCCACAAAGGAAGGAGATTTCCAAGTATAAGAATGAATTTTTTTACTTGTTCAAACTAAGACACTTCTGAATAAAATAAAAACACAACTAACATGATTCATGAATGGTTTCCATAATAAATTCAACCGAAGACTCCCCCCACCCCTCTAAAACGGTATAATAAAAGATGTAATTAGCAAATGGATAATAAAATTTTAGTCTGCAATTAAAATAATTGTTGCATGGTGTCCGAACACAATTGATCAAAATTAAAGATCTTCTGGTAAAGATAAAACAGAAGTCTAATCTAACAAACTCCGACTTATCAAAAATCGTTAATATTCCTGAATAAAAATAATAAAAAAAGTTGGATAATATTCATAACTATTCACAATAAACCAGAAATAAGCAAAGTAATGATTGGTATTCAATAAGACTAATTTTAATAAACATAGGGAAAGTAGGAAGCCTATAGAACAGTGAAAGTTAGTAATTAGCCAGCTTCAGCAACATCTTAAAGATCTTTAGCATGATTTTAAAACAACATGTTTTACTACTTTAATACAGTTTAACACCACATTTTATTTTTTTTAATTCACTTACTTAATGAGAGCGCAGTTTTCTCTAAGAATGAATAAACACTCAGAAATTTTAGAGTTTATTCCATTACCCTATTTTTGACATGACCAGGGTTGGCTGGTTTGAACTAAGTGATCATTTGTTACTTTGAGAATGTCCATAAATCATTTATGAGTCAGTTTTAAAAATGCTAAATCATAAATAGGATATATATTTTTAAAATAATGAAGCAATGCTATAAATTATAGAATTTTAAAAAAATAAATTTTGATAACAAGTGAAAACTCACAAAGTTTTTTTTGTTCATAAAATATCGGGAGAAGTTCCATAATTTCCTCTAAACAAAACAGAAAAAATTTTCAGCTGCTCTAGAAGAATATAGTACCTAAGACTGTCGTTTTCATTGTTATTAAGAGTCAGATTGAAAAATTATATAAGTCCAATTTGTTATAAATTGAATTTTCTATAAATGAGGTTCTATACATTTTGTGTCTATCTTGAATATTAACTGCAAACCTCCACTTTCAGTCATCACACGTTAATAATAAGTTAATATATCATGAAATGTCTAATCCCAAACTTAAATTCCAACTATTGTTTTCAACGGAAATTTACCATGTGAGATACATGCTAATACAATAAAGTCATAAATTAATACTTAAAGTTCTTGACTCAAAAATGTTTATTTCTTCTATACCTTGCTCGATATTTGACCGTCACTCTACACTAAAGATTAATGGCTGAACAGCCACAAATTCCTCGGAAAAGGAATATGGAAGGAGGGGATTTGAAAATTCTATAGATCTCAATTCTTTGAGTCGGACAAAAAAATATATAGAACCAATCTTGTTAAACTTTTAATTTTCTACATTTGCTGTTTGATAGATTTTTTTTGTTTTGTTTTTCTTATCTTAATTATTGAGTTATTTGTATTTTTATAGCATTCGGTAAATCCACACTTCCAATTCCCAAGTTTTTACTTCAAGAAACTGTGTCACTAAAAATATTGTTTCCAGAGCACATTTTAATTCCAGTTTACATAGGCTTATTTTTCTCTTTACAGGAGAAATAGAGAATAGATTGTGGAATGACCAGAATGTCATTCCAGCACGTGAGAAATCTGTTTAGTTTACTCAGTCCTGCGTGACAAGACATTTTTAATTGTAAAAATCAGTATAAATCTAAAAGCATACTAACTGGAAGGGTATCCCACTCTTTACGTTGGAGGCAGACAGAAATTACTTCTTTGAATGTGTCACAATGGCCTAAGGCTGCTTTCAAGGCTTAATTAAAATAAAATCTATGTTGTATATGTAACGGTTGTCAATTATTCTCATATTGCATTGTGTTTCACAATGCTTCACATAAAATGTAAGAGAAATAAAGGAGATTTTTCATGAGAACATTTTAAATCATAAGAAATCTTTTTACAAAAATGGCAATCTCAATTTTTTTTTTACGTGAATTCCAACTGTACATAGAGTGTTTATTAATCTATTAGAATTACATTTTCGAAATGCAGCTACTAAGTGTACAAAGAATTTGAAATCCTTGGTTCAAATTTAAAAAATAAAATGGGGTGGGAAAGGATTTAGTTTTTTTCCCAAACCTAAAACCAAGGGACAGGTTTACAAAACTAATACCGAAAAGTAAGATACCGCAGCAAAATTAATAAGATCTCCAACCCACTACTTGATCTAACTATAATGAAAAGTAACTTATTTCTTACAAGAGAATTTATGTGTCCTACATAGTTATAATTGTAACCCTGATAATGGGGGTTGGTATTTAAAATAATTCAAGAATAAAGATTGTTTTGATTGAATATAAAAACTTAATAAAAAGAGTGCATTTTTTCAACTCCATAGAATAAGTCACTAGGGATATAATCAATGTATCTATATATCTATCTAGAACTAAGTATATATACTTAGGACTTGATGGATATTTGAAGACATTTTTCGAATGTCGGATCACGATTACAGCCTGAATAGCTGATTTCCTTTAAGGGAAACCTACAGAAATTAAAAGGCTTAAACACTGAATCTTCAAGAGATGTAAGAGGTCTAGAATGGGATAAGATCACAGTAGGAGGAAAATTGTGGAAACAAGAACGCCTACTTGATACAACATGAGAATGAGGAGGTTACAGTAAGGGAGCGATCAGATTGAAGAAATAGCACAAGAGGTTCATAATGCATGACAATGAATATGAAAAGGCTAGTGCCTAATCACTATTTAACCCGACCTGAATAGATGGCATTAAGATAGGCAATACAGTATTCCTACAACTGAGCTATCCTCTACGAGAGGCTAAGGTAAAGAAGGATGACAGCTAAAGCACTGTACCTATTTACCGAAGTGCATAAACTAATGTATTTGTTTGAGTATCATACCTAATTAAAGCATAATGTCAGGAGAATCACTGAGCCCGATAGTTCATGTTTCATTAAGAGCAAACTAAAACTTAGCTAATGAAAAATAATCAATAATAATGCCTTTTACTTTTATTTTTATCCTATAAGGGTAGAAATGTGTAAGAGAAAAAAGTGGTTCTAATTCAAAAGTGAAATATTAACTTAAACCCCGTGAATTCAATGGAAAGAAAAAAAAGTCATAGAATGGGGTAGGTCATCAAATCGAATTTTCAAACCGATGTAAAACAATATAAAATACTGAAGGTGGCACAAGCAGAAAAAAAATATATTCAGGGACTATTCTATATTTTTAGAAAAGAAAAATTTTGATGTACTAAAATCAAAAACAATATATTCTGTAGTAGGTAACTATAATAACAAATAAAACAGTTACTTCTTTTAGTGATCAGTTAGATCGATTTTTCTTGAGCATTTCTAGTTAAATTTATCAAGAGCATTTGAAATAATTCTTAAAATTTAAAGTTTTTGCCACGAAAGATCTCTTCTTAAAAAATCCTATCAAATACTTTATTAGAGGCAATTCCCAATGAATTCATGCACTCCTTCATTGACTTAGGGATAATTTTTATAAAGGATTCCAAAGATAATGGGCTAAATTCTTGAATCACTATAACGACCGATAGCCACAAATTAATAATCTAAATAGAGCATCCTACTCCTACACAACAGGCCTAATTAAAGTGAGGCCTTCAATCAGGTAATTTAAACAGGACATTGTCAATATACAAATTTAAAGGCATAACATTTTTTTTGGCGGGAAATGAATAAAACATTAGAGTTTGTTCTATAAATGAGGCAAATTGTTAATAGAAAAAAAAAATAATATACATATATTGCTATTTTTTTTTATTTTGATGGAATGAAATGTTTTCAAGTAAACAGGACTTGATTAAAAATCTACAAAAGTAAATAACTGCTTAATTTACAGGCCATAAGTATTTTTAAATCAATAAAACATGTGCAGCTTATGGAAAAAATAAATAAATAATGAGCCAAAATTTAAAAATTGAACAAAATAAAACCAACAGTCATTGTTGGGTTTTGAAATTAAATTTACCTTCTTTAGTGTTAAGTCTATTTACATCAGTTTCATTAACCTTTAAAATAACGTCCCCTGCTTCAACCTGCAAGTAAATTATAAATATAGTAATACCATTCACGAGTAAAAGAACAAGTTCATTAAATTACCCCTACTGCTAAGGTTTCATTGGAAGGTGAAATCAAACATACATAAGCACAAATTCAATGACAATGACACATAAAGAAAATAATAGTACACGAAGAACAAGCACAGAGGTTTTTATGCATGCACTCAAATCTAGGTAGGGAATCGACTGGAATATGACATAAGTCAAAGACACAATTTCAAAATAGAATAACTATCTATGGCAAACTCTATTTCTACATTAATAAAAATTAAACTGACACTGATTAAACAGAAGAGTAATTATGCCAGAAACTAAAGTAACCTAACAGAAAGTCATAACAAACTTTCATGGTCAATCAATATTACTCAGTTAAAGGATTTAACATCCAGGACTTACTTTCCACGAAAATACACTTTTGTGCGAGGCAATGATTCCATGTATTCGAAAAATACCGAACATTTCACGATAAAAAGCGAAGCAGAATAGAAATCACTCACTTTTCCACTTTCTGCTGCTGGAGAGTTTTCTACGATGTCATAGATGATAGGAGGAAGCCCTGGTGTCCCCAAGAGTGAAAATCCTAATCCACAAGTAGGATCCTTCTTATTTAACACAACAAGTACCTCCTCAGCCATAGTACACAGATATGTCAAACATTGTAGCCGCTTCCCAGATGTTTCAACAAACAAGTATCTCCCATTGATTAACGACCTTTCAGTAATAATAAGACCACTTTTCATAAAAGGCGATAATCAAATAATTTCGCATGGAAATACCGAGTTTCCTTATGAAGTTACAAAAATTGCTGACAACTGGGAAGGGAGAAGACGTTTATAATCCTCAGCCAGTGAACAGTAGGTAACTACCACCATTTTATCGAGAACTGGTTATCCAACCTAAACATTTTGAAATTTCAACGACAACCAATAAAGAACTAAAAAAAATGTTTGTGTAAAATTCCGAAAAATGCAATTACTATTGTTAATCGAGAGCTACTATTAAGTCTAAGATCACTATTTTCAATCCGGCAAATATACATTCTAATAGTTTGTAAAAATATTTCTAAACAAGAAGGTTACAATGAAATGTTTACTTTGTGTATTCCCTCTACCTTTCCATCATTTAATATCAAATACATTAAAAAACAAACAAATTATTAATTATAAAACTTCCATATATATAACTATGAATATTTTAAGCTTTGACGAGTGACATTATTTCTCCCCCCCCCACTTTCCAAAAAGAATACTTAATTGTATTATTTCACGAAATTCAATTAGTGTTTTTAATAAGCTTTTCAAACAAATAATTAAATAAAAAGTTAAGCGTATAATGACGTCAATAGAGGAAATTAAACATAACTCATAAATATAGATATATCTTCAATACTATTCTGTCCCAAAAAACATTTGATTAAAATTGGAATTTTTTTATACTAGCATTCACAAAAATTAAATTATTATTTAACCTCCACTTTTTTCGACAGGCTAATTGGGACGGGTTATCTAAAGGTTACCACCCTTTTCTGGCCAGGGTGGGACGAAGGATTTTATTTAGTGAATTCCGACACTAAATAAAATCCTACTGCACAGGGCGGGTATCGAACTCGCCACTCTATATGGGATTAATGTCGACGCTTTAACTCACATTCACAAAATCAGGGGGGAAAATACTGGGGGGAGAAAACGGAATACTTAGGACGCGTCACAACTCTATTTATATTCGAGTTAGATAAAATGTATCGAAAACAATTGTAGAATATTAAACTTCCATCATTATTTCGGGCTCAGGTTAGCCGTGTGAGTTAAAGTTGGCCTAGATATCACATGGTAAACCTAGAGTGGCGAGTTTGATTCCCGCCTGGACAATGGGAATTTATTTAGTGGTAAACTCATTAAATAAAATCCTTAGTCCCATCCTGGCAAGAAAAGAGTGCTAACATGTCGATAACCCGTCCCAATTAGCTCTAGTAGCAAAAAGTGGACGTTAATAAGTAATAATCTATATAATAAACGTTGTATATTTTAGCAGATTTCCCTTAAGGGAAATCAGCTATTGAGGTTGTACTCATGTCGGAATTTTCTAATTTTTTCTTCAAATGTCCATCGATCCTACCTAGGAAATGACGAAAATGAGGTCGGTTCAAAACTGTATATATATGTCTGTTACCGCTCTAGCGGTCGTAATTTTTGTTTAATCGTTACCAAACTCAATATTTAGTCCTTTCATGTAAATAGAAAGATCAAGTTCGTTAACGGCTGAAATCGGACCTGTGGGAGGGGGAGGGGTTATAGGGGGATTTTCGAAAATTCAAAATATCTCCTTTACTATACGTCGGATCAAAACAGTATATAGAACCAATCTTATTGCAAATTAAATTTACTATAAATATTGTTCTATACATTTATTCTCTATCTTGAATATTAACCGAGATATTTGCATTTTTATGAAATGGGGGCGTATAACGGACGAATGAGTTTCCCGCCAAAAGCTAGTTCGGCCAATTCCGTAACTGTTCGGCTTTTGTATGGAGATTTCTCTATTGTATAACTTCACTTGGGAAATCTGCTTAGTTTACACAGCCCCTGCGTGACGGACTTTTGTTATTTAGAGTAACTTTTCTTATATACACTTTTGGGGTATGCCGAACTATAAATGAGTTATAGGCTAAAAACTATTGTGGGAGTCAACAATTATAATATAATTGTATATATTATATAATATATACATGTATAATATATAATATATTATATTATATATGTATAATATATAATATATTATATTATATATGTATATCTTATATATATGTTATAATCATATATATTATATGCCACTAAGGACTCAACCAAACTTAATGAAACTCTGCATGTGATTTGGTATTAACAATTTCCTGATTATAAGCTATATTAAAATTTCTAGGTAACCCCCGAATTAAAAATTCTCCTCCCTTAGAATTTAAAAAATTAATTTCTCCGTTATTATGCGTCGGATCGAAAAACTATAGAACCAATCTTATTGCAAATGTAATGTTCTATAAATGTTTTATATACGTTTTTTCTTTAACATCAATATTAACTGAGATATTCGATTTTTAATTTTTCGGCCTTCAGTAAACCCCACTCCTACTCATGCCTTATTAACTATAACCTGTTATATTATGAAGCACTTTCTTTGAAGTCTAAATACCAAATATGGTTTTAATGGAACTTTTACGTTTTGAAATAAATGCAAATACATGACGCATGTGCAAAATCTGTTTAGTTAACGCATCTGAACGTGACGGACTTTTGTTAGCAGATTTCCCTTCAGGGAAATCAGCTATTGAGGTCATACTCATGACGCGAGTTTCGAAATATTTCTTCAAATGTCTATTGATGCTACCCAGGAGATAACGAAAATGAGGTCCGTTCAAAACTGTCTTTATATATATATATATATATATATCTATATATATATAAAATTGTAACCTCTGTCTGTACATTGATTTTTTTCGCGAAATTTCACGATAACTTTTCGTTTCACATGTCACAGACACCATAACTGCATTTTGTTTCTTTGGTGTCTGTTTGTTTGTTTGTTTGTTTATTTGTTTGTTTGTTTATTTGTTTGTTTGTTTGTTTGTTACCTTTTCACGCATAAACGGCTGAACCGAATTTTATGAAACTTGGTATGTATATTACTACTAACCCAACTTAGACTTTAGGCTATATTAATTTTCTCTAAAACCAATAGGAGTGGGGGTTATAAGGGAGGCCCGAAATTAAAAATATCGATATTTCGTTTTGTATTGCTTTTTCAGCGAATATGCACAGGCCATAAGTTGTTTATTTTGTTATTTAGAGTAACTTTTGTTATATGCATTTTTGCCGTATACGGAAGTATAAATGAGTTATACGCTAAAAACTACTGCGGAAGTCAACAATTTTATTTGGCACAAAAGACTCAACCGAGCTAAGCCAAACTCGGTACGTGTATTAGGACTAACGCCTTTATTATAACAAGCCATACCAACATTTCTAGGGACGGGCAGGAGTGGGGGTTGTAAGGGATGCCAGAAAATAAATATAGCGGTATTTCGTTTCCTATTGTTTTTTTGGCAAATATAAACATTACATAAGTTGTTTATTTTGTTATTTAGAGTAATTTTTGTTATATACACTTTTTTCGTATACCGAATTATAAACGAGATATACGCTAAAACCAATAGCGGAAGTGAACAATTTTATTTGGGACAAAAGACCCATCCAAAATAAATAAAACTCGGTATGTGTATTAGTACTAATGCTTTCATTATAACAAGCCATACCATCATTTCTAGGGACGGGCAGGAGTGGGGGTTGTAAGGGATGCCTGAATTTAAAAATAATGATTTCCTATTCGTTTTTCGGCAAATATGAACATAACAAAAGTTGTTTATTTTGTTATTTGAGTAACTTTTGTCAACACTTCTTTTCAATATGAACTACCAGGTATCACCTGAAAAAATTAATTCAAATGTATACAATATTTTCTCCTTAATAACTGAAATCTATGCATAATGCACAAGAGACGGGAAATATGACAATTTGGAGGACAGTGAAGACTTACATAAAAAAATTAATTTTATTATTAACAAATGCCAACAACGGGTATTAACCCTAAACACTGGGGCGGGTAAATGTCAAAAAAATTTGCAAATTAAAGCCTTGCCAAAAAAATACCATCACCATTCAGCCTCAAATCAATTCCCGGGCGAAGCCGGGTATCTGAGCTAGTATATATATATATATATATATTTGTCTGTTAACGCTCTAGCGGTCGCAATTTTTGTTTGATCGTTACCAAACTCAAAATTTAGTCGTTTTATGTAAAAAGAAAGATCAAGTTCGTTAACGGCTGAAATCGGACCAGTGGGAGGGGGGGCATTTTTGAAAATTCGAAATATTTCCGTTATTATGCGTCGGATCGAAAAGTTGTAAAGAATCAATCTTGTTGGAAATTAAATTTACTATAAATATTGTTCTATACATTTCTTCTGTATCTTGAATATTAACCGAGATATTTGCATTTGTATTGTGTGTGGTCGGCAAGAGTCGACTATGTTCGGGATTTTCCGCCGAGAGTGGTGGCCATTTCCGTAAATATTGCTGTCCTTACTTCTACTGACGTTATTAGTAGGCAGATTTCTCCATTGTAAAACTTCACGTGGGAAATCTGCTTAGTTTACGCAGCTCCTGCGTGACGGACTTTTTAAAATTTAAATAGAGATCACACGGTGATATGAAATCAAAATTGTTATACTAGCACATGGAAAATCTGCTTAGTTTACGAAGTCCCAGTGTTATTTAATTTTTAGCAGATTTCCCTTAAGGGAAATCAGCTATTGAGGTCGTACTCATGACGCGAGTTTCGAAAAATTTCTTCAAATGTCCATCGATCCTACCCAGGAGATGACGAAAATGAGTTCCGTTCAAAATTATATATATATATATATATATATATATATATATATATATATATATATATATATATATTTGTCTGTTAACGCTCTAGCGGTCGCAATTTTTGTTTGATCGTTACCAAACTCGGAATCTAATTGTTTTATGTAAAAAGGAAGATCAAGTTCGTTAATGGCTGAAATCGGAGCAGTGAGGGAGGGTTTAGGGGGGGGGGGGATTTTCGAAAATTCGAAATATCTCCGTTACCATACGTCGGTTCAAAAAATTGTATTGAACCAATCTTATTGCAAATTAAATTTACTATAAATATTGTTTTATACATTTATTCTGTATCTTGAATATTAACCGAGATATTTGCATTTGTATTGTGTTTGTGGTCGGCTATGTTTGGGACTTTCCGCCGAGCGCCAGTGTGGCCGTTTCACTAACTATTCGTCCTCCTGAGAATAGGTTATTACTAGGCAGATTTCTCTATTGTAAAACTTCACGTGGGAAATCTGCTTAGTTTACGCAGCCCCTGCGTGACGGACTTTTTTATTTCATACACAGATGATAATATGAATTCCCGCCAGACATCAGTTATCAAATACTGTTTATAGAGATTACAAGTGGCGCCATTATGTTAATTTATAATTAGGCAAATTATCCCCAGGTCCAAGGCTATCAACTATAATTAACAATATTCTTTACATCATCGGAGTGTGAGGATCTTATACAAGCATTTGACAGTTTAGATGTGTCATCATACAGGGTTCCATCGGATGTTAGAACATTTTACTCCCTATTGGCAGATATCCCCTAAGGAAATGTGTGTATGTAAAACTTGGAGCGGACTTTGTTTAGCAGATTTCCCTCAAGGGAAATCTGCTATTGAGGTCGTACTCATGACGAGATTTTCGAACATTTATTTCAAACGTCCATCGATCCTACCTTGGGGATGACGAAAATGAGGCCCGTTCAAAATTATCTTCTATATATATATAAAATTGTAACCTCTGTCTGTACATTGATTTTTTTCTCAAAATTTCACGATAACTTTTCGTTTCACATGTCATAGACACCATAACTGCATTTTGTTTCTTTCGTGTATGTTTGTTTGTTTGTTTGTTTGTTTGTTACCTTTTCACGCATAAACGGCTGAACCGAATTTTATGAAAATTGGTATGTATATTACTACTAACCCAACTTAGACTTTAGGCTATATTAAAATTCTCTGAGACTAACAGGAGTGGGGGTTATAAGGGAGGCCTGAAAATAAAAATAGCAATATTTCGTTTCCTATTGGTTTTTCGGCAAATATGTACATAACAAAAGTTATCTATTTTATTATTTAGAGTAACTTTTGTTATATACACTTTTTTCGTATACCGAATTATAAACGAGATATACGCTAAAATCTATAGCGGGAATGAACAATTTTATTTGGGACAAAAGACCCAACCGAAATAAATAAAACTCGGTATGTGAATTAGTACTAACGCCTTCCTTATAATAAACCATACAAACATTTCTAGGGACGGGCGGGAGTGGGGGTTGTAAGGGAGGCCTGGAATTGGAAATAGTGATATTTCGTTTCCAATTGGAGTTTTGGCAAATATGCACATAACAAAAGTTGTTTATTTTGTTATTTAGAGAAACTTTTATTATATACACTATCGTCGTATAATGAAGTATAAACGAGATATACACTTAAAACTAGGACGGGAGCCAACAATTTTGTCGAACACTAACGATTGAACCGAACTTAAAAAAAAAACCTCGGTATGTGAATTATCATTAATTCTTCCAAGATTATAAGCTATATTAAATTTTTTAGGTTCAAACAGGAGTGGGGGGTTGTAGAGGCGGCCTGAAAAGAAAAATAGCAATATTTCGTTTCGCATTGATTTTTCGATAAATAAGCACATAACAAAAGTTGTTTACTTTGAGTAACATTTGTTGTATTCACTTTTTTTGTAAAATGATGTAAACACGGGATATACGCTAAAACTATAGCCGGAGTAATTCATTTTATTAGTGCTTATTTAAGCGTTTTTAATGAATGCATATTATGAAAAATGATTTTGTGTTAAAGTCACATTTGATAACTCTAAATATGATTCGGATTAGTGAGGCTATATGTATATCTCCGTCGCCTCCTTCTCATTTATTTATTTTTCCTAGAAATTAACATTGTTATTTATTTCCAATAGAAATGTATACTATAAGTGCTTATCCGTTATTTAATTTGTATAATGCATTATTTAAACAAAGTCATGCTGAATTGGCACGAGGAGCGATAGCGGAAGTTGTAAGGAAGCAATCTCTTTGGTTCTGCTAATATATATCTTATTTCCGATGTTTTGATGTTATTGAAACAAATATTTACCATCATAACAATTAGACGTTAATGGTAATGAAATTATGAAAAAAGACAATATCCGGTTAAACTTAATATGATTTAAAGTATTACTTATTTTGCTGGGAGGGCTACAATCTCTTCTCCTTACCCATCTCTTTGAATATAAATGAAATTATTTTTAGGGTAATACTATTATTTAATTCCGTCAGGTAGATAAATTATTAAAATAATACTCTGAATCAATAATTTAAGAAAAACATGGTGTTTAGCCCTCATGCTGGACCGGAAGATGACAGGAGCCTAAACAGTTAATTGAGTTATCTTATTACCAGTGAAATACTGCCATTCCTGGAAGTGATTTCCACTGAGCTCTGCTATTACGCTATTACGAATATAATCTAATGTACAAAACTATGCTTAAACTACATGTGCTCGGATTGGTTTTTAACAGGAAATAAGTTTCATTATATAATTAATTGTAATAAATGCAATCCATGATTATGATTTTAAGTATTTAAAAAGGAGACTTAAGAAGTGGAAAGGGATAGATTAGGAACACATTTTTATTTATTCTTCAACAGTAAAATTTCTCATTTATAAGTCGCCTGCCTGACCCTCACGAGAAAACAATACGCCCAGACGGGAAGTGTAGTTCTAAACATTGAAGCCTTGCCAAAAAAAATACTACATCATTCACCCTCAAATGAATTCCCGGGCGAAGCCGGTACCTTGGCTAGTATATATATATATATATATATATAAATATATATATATATATATATATACTAGTTCAGATACCCGGCTTCGCCCGGGAATTGATTTGAGGCTGAATGGTGATGATATTTTTTGGCAAGGCTTTACTTTACACAATATTTTGACATTTACCCGTCCCAGTGTTTAGGGTTAATACCCGTCGTTTCTGTGGATTTGTTAAAATTTAAAATTAATTTTTTATGTAAGACTTCACTGTCCTCCAAATTGTCATATTTCCCGTTTCCTGTGCTTTATGCATAGATTTGAATTATTAAGGACAAAATATTAACATACATTTGAATTAATTTTTCCAGGTGTGGTACCTGGTAGTTTCATATTGAAAAGAATTGTTGAGCAAATGTCTCTAAATAACAAATTAAACAACTTTTGTTACTTGTATATTTACCGAAACCCCAATAGGAAACGAAATCAATTAGCAGGAATCAATATATCAATGAATATTTGTCTGTATGTCCTTTATAAACCATAAATGTTTGTTTGTTTGCTTATTTGTTTGTTACCTTTTCACGCATAAACGGCTGAACCGAATTTTATGAAACTGAAACTTGGTACGTATATTATTACTAACCCAACTTAGGTTTTAGGCTCTATAATATTCTCTGAGAAGAACAGGAATGGGTGTTTGTTAGAGAGGCCTGAAATTAAAAATAGCGATATTTCGTTTCCTATTGCCTTGTCGGCAAATATGTACATAACAAAAGTTGTTTATTTTGTTATTTAAAGTAACTTTTGTTATATACACTTTTGTCGTATACCGAAGTATAAATGAGTTCTACGCTTAAAACTATAGTGGGAGTCAACAATTTTATATGGAACAAAAGACTCAACCGAACTGCACCTCCCTGTTCCGATAGACTTGGAAGTAGCAAATAGAGTCTATCTTCACAATAAGACAGCATGACCTTAGAGAAACACTCCACCATATTGAAGAAACCATCTAGGACAGTTGGCAGAGTCGCTGGACCAACTCCAGCAAGGGTAGGAGTACCTACAAATTTTTCCCAGATGTCAGGACTAGAACTAAACTGACGTAGTACGTCCCAGATTACTTGACCAGCCAACGTATCAGTGGTCACGGGCACTTCAATAACAAGCTCCACTTCTTCAAACGAAAGGAATCCCCATCGTGCTCGTGTGGCGAGTTGGATTCGGCTGACCATGTGATCCTCCAATGTCCGCGTTTCAACGCCAAGCGTCTTCGGCTAATGAGTGCTTTCTCATATGTGAACTGGTCTCCTGAGAGTTACCATATGTTTTAAACGACACTGATAGATTTTCAGCCTTCAGGACCTTTGCCCAAGAGGTGTTTGAAACCCAAGTAAAATTGTATTTATTTGTAAATTATATGTTTAAGTTATATGTTTTATAAGTTTTAAGTGGAGTTTAGGTTAGTATTTAGGCTTTAGGTATGTAGGCTAGTTAGTTAGGCTCTTGCTGCCACTTCTTTGAACAGAGGCAAAGGAGTCGCAGCTGCGGATTCCCGCCTTTTCGGATTTAAACTAAATCTCCCAAATGTTGCACTTTTATGCTTTTTACCTTCCCCAATTTATCCATTCAAAATTTTATATCTCTTAATAAATGGAGACCGCTAGTTTGGGGAAACCCAAAGGTACAGCGGTGGCAGAAGTGGGGGGAAAAAAATAAGAAAAATCTGCCTGATTATAATCTATATTAAAATTTCGATGTACGAACAGGAGTGGATGTTGTAAGGTAGGTGCAAAATATAAAATCGTGAGATATGTATATATGTACTTGTCTGTTAACGCTTTAGCAGTCGCTAATTCATTCATTTCTTCTTTCTTTTTTTGTTTTTGGTTTTCCCTTTACCTTTTGTTTCCTTCTATATTTACGTTTTCATCAGCCTGATGTTTCCATATACAATATCGTTTGCCACACATAAGACTGGCATGCCAATTAACCGTTTCACAAATCACCTTATTCCATAGTTTACTCTTTCTCCGTTCCTTTTCTTTTGCTGTTTACTTTTTTGAGCACACCAGAATAATGTTTATAATTTTCTCGCAGATTATTTGTTAGAGATTCCAGTCAAGTGTCTTGCTGAGACCATACCAAATGAAAAAAGTCTGTCACGTCCATAATACTGGTGATATTAAGATTTTTTAAATTCCTCCCTCTAAACCCCCCCCCCTCTCTCTCCCACAGGTCCAATTACAGCCATTAACGAACTTGATCTTTCTTTTTACATAAAACTCATATATCGAGTTTGGTAACGATAAAACAATAATGACAACCGTTAGAGCGTTAAAGTCAACTATATATAAGTGTTTGTGTGTATGTATGTATATAGCTTCGAGCGGACCTCTATTTCGTGATCTCCTGGGTAGAATCGACGGACAAAGGACGACATTTTACGAAAATCGCGTCATGAGTACAACAGCTGATAGCTCAATAGCTAATTTCCCTTAATAGAATCTGATAGATCTCAGACTTAGAGAAAATTCCTGAGGAAGCTGGTAGTATGTCTAGCGAAACGTTGGCTGAAAAATTAAGACTCGGTCAATACAGTAAGACTTGCAATAATAAACACTAATTCATTTTAGTCCAATCTAGTTAAATGTAATAAAGTGTTCCTGTAAAGGGTTGAGAATATTAGTACTCAAGCCCTCCAAGAATTTAAGCAATGGAGAATCAACCTTCACATTTTTAAATCTATGGTTTTATGGTACATCATAATAAAAGTGTTTTCAGTTTTTCTAAAGAATATATGGTACATTTCAAATCATAAAATGGCGGCACTATACATCACATTATATTTATAGATTACTTGCGCATATACCCATGACGTATCCAAACCGGTTGGAAGGATCCAATAATTTATTGCGCCGCCAGTGAGGCGGCAAAAATCAAAGTATTGGTTGTTTGCCGCACCACTATTTGATGAACGCCACCACTCGGCTCGCAAGTGAGCGAGATTGATGGAGCGAGCGATTCCACAGGAGCAAGCGACAAACCCCATCTGGAGTAAGTTGTGTAATTTCTTGTTTAATTTGGTTTTCAAAATTTCTCGCGGGCAGGATCAAATCTTACAACGGGCTGTAAGTCTCGTCGAATGTTGAAATCCACTCTTGGTCTACAGTTAGTCAATATGTGATGTACCTTCAAAGTTTCGTTGCATTGTCTGCCAGTCGGTGTGTCATTGTTTGTCATTAAGTGTCCGTGGATCAGCAGGGAATGGCCAATGCCTAGTCTGGACAGCGCAACTTCCACTCTTCTATGCTCCATGGCCATTTCTTGTCTTAGTTTATTGTCGTTTGTGTTATCCCAAGATTGCTGCCACAATGTTTTACTAATGCTTTCAGTCTTTAGTAAACAACCACTCGGACTCATCTCATATTAACAAACAGCTGTATCTGGGAGGCGGGTGTCTTCAACAGCCAATATAACCTGCTGTCCTTCATGTTACTAGTTCATGAGTTGTAAATAAGTTAGTTTGTAAGATACGAGATAGCAATGTTAGGGGACGGCTTTGCCCTCCTTTTTGATAGTTTTATTTTCCAATATACATCAACATTTACACAGAATAAAGCTACCCTAAGTTTGTAAGTTCCCGCTAGTCCAGGCTGGAGTATAGATGAGTATATATAGAGGGAGGGAGGAGAGGCAGCTGGGAGGGCCGAAGTCTCCAACAGTCAATAGAACCTGCTCTCGTTTGAAGATACACACTCTTAGTTTGTAAGTTGTAAATAGTTAGTCTGTAAGATACGAGGCAGTACTGTTAGGGGGCGGCTTTGTCCTCCTTTTAGATAGTTTTATTTTGCAATATATATACCATCATTTCCAAAGAATGAAATGACCCTAAGTTGGTAAGTTCCCGTTAGCTGGAGTAGGGGGTAAGATCGTAATCTATATATATTCCAGCACAAACTAAATCTGCTTAGTTTACGCAGCAACTATGGGCTTTATTAGCAGATTTCCCTTAAGGGAAGTCATCTATCTATTTGGGTTGTACTCATGAAGCGATTTATGAAAAATTTCTTCAAATATCCATCGATCCTACCTAGTATATGACGGGCTTTTTTTTTTACATACAAATAGAGAATATGTGGTGAGATGGGGTTAAAAGTGTGCTATAGATTGGTCTACATCGAAAGGATCAATCCATAAAAGGCAAAATGTTGATTGCTTGGCCTGGTGGAGGGAGATGGTGGGACAAGGCAAAGATGTCTGAAGGACTTACAAAGGGGGCAGGGGGATTAGGAATTAGATAATCACAACCAATACGACACGAAATTACCTACGATACTAGCAGATGTACTCGATAGTTAAGGAAATCCACATAATGTGCTACCGTTGTGTAGTTTATATCATGCTAACTTAGAAGTATATTATCTTTATAATGATTCATGATCCACCAAATGATTCACATGATATATATATAATCAGAATGATAAGAGAAGTATATACATCCTCCTTAGGGTCATTGTCGCGGATTTACTATTTCAAGTATTATATATCAAAATCAAAAGTCCTTCACAAATAGGCTGCATAATCTAAGCAGATTAGTGAAACGCTGCTGTGTTCATTTAACCTTCTATTCTATATTTATTCTGCAATAAGGAGCCTATGTAAACAGGAATTAAAATCTGAAATGGAATGCAGATAGTTACTGACTCAGATACTTCAAGTGTAAATCGGATGAGTGAAATGGGGAGGGGGGTTTACAATAGGCTGAATGTCCGTCACGCAGGGGCTGCATAAACTAAGCAGATTTCCCACGTGAAGTTTTATAATAGAGAAATTTCAGAATAGAGAGTCAAACAGTTACGGGAAGGGCCCGAACTAGCTCTTGACGGAAACTCACGACTAGACCCGAAGTTAGCCGAACTCATCTCAGAAGCTGAAAACAGAAAAATGCAAATATCTCGGTTAATATTCAAGATACAGAATAAATGGATATAACATTATTTATAGTAAATTTAATTTGCAATAAGATGGTTCTATATAATTTTTCGGTCCGACGTATAGTAAAAGAGATATCTCGAATTTTCGAAAATCCCACCAATTATGTAAAAAGAAAGATTAAGTTCGTTAACGGCTGAAATCGGAGATGGGGAAGGGGGGGGTTTAAAGGGGGAGGATTTTGGAATTTCGAAATATCTCCGTTACTAAACGTCGTAAAAATGTATAGAATCAATCTTATTGCAAATTAAATGTACTATAAATGTTGTTATAAACATTTATTCTATATCTTGAATATTAACCGAGATATTTGCATTTTCCAGTTTTCAAACTTCAGCAAACCCCCACTTCTACTCATGTTACATGAACAATACTAAATTATGTAATAAACCACATCATTCCAAGCTAAAATATCAAATATCCCTCCCCTCTTAAGTTTTTGGACTACTGAAATTTGATTGATTGAGATAAAAATTATTGCGATTCATTACAAACTACAGTACTAAATATAGTAAATAGTTTTCAATCAAATTAATACGTTCTATTCAGATATATTACAGTAATTGTTTTTCTTTCCGGTAAGAAGTTGGCAAAACTGTTTGTTTACATTTCAGATGCTTTCCGTCGGGAGGTTTCTTATTATCGTTTGTATTTATTCACTTAATATTCACGGTGATGTTGTGTTAACAGTATGTAGATTTATCTGTTATTAAACTTCACGTGGGAAATCTGCTTGGTTTACGCAGCCCCTGAGTGACGGACGTTTTTATTTTTACATAAAACTGTTGGGTATCGAGTGTGTATATAGTTGAGAACGGCCCTTTCCATTTCCCCGCCATTTCCTGGGTGAGATCGAGGGACATTTGAAGAAATTGGTCTAAAATGGAGTCATGAGTAGAACAGCTGTAATCATCCTGTTCCGTTAGCAGGCCGTCCTATCAGTAGTGACGTAGGTAATCCCTAATGATTAATTATAAACGATGAGTTCCTGTCGAAGCACTCATTTCCCCTTTTATGAGAACTGGCATTCTTGAGAGCTGAGTCAGCTGTGATGAGGGCTTAGCAGGGATTATGCACCTGGATTGCATCTCCTGCACCTCCGGGCGTCTAAGCTGCACCCCTTGCAGAGATGCAATGAAATTCTGAACCTTAGCAACCCATGGGGGTGCCATGGCCTTTAACAATGCATGTCAAACCAATAATGTCTAGCATTGTTAGCAGATTTCCCCTGAGGAAAGAACTCCGTCACGCGAAGGCCGGGTAAACTAAGAAGAATTCCCACGTGCTAGTATAACAAGTTTGAGATCTCATCTTACCACATATTCTCTTTTTGCATGCAAAACAAATTTACTGAAGGCACAGCAAACGAGAAAGTACGAATAACTTGCTTAACCCTCCTTTAGGCGCGGGTCATTTCCAAACGACTCAAGGCGCGGGTCACCTATGAGGTGACGATGGAGAAATATGTTGGTAAAACTGCTTCTTAGGGCAAAAATAGAGTTAAACAAATATAAATACTTATCTGAACAAATAGTAAAACTATTTTATTTTAAAAGTTAGCAAAGTAACACATGAATATGTCTTACAACTATCAAAAATATTAATTCATTTCAGGTAACATGAAGCAATTTATGAACAATGAATTCTTTAGGTACTACTTACTTAGCTACTAGAAAATATATATAAAAAAGTACAATAAGAATAGTTTAGAACTACTTAATCATTTAATTTCTGCAGGAATAACAAATACAAGAAAACAGGTAAGATAGAAAAGGAAATTAAAACGTTTCACGTCGAATCTTTTAGTGTCATCTAATTCTACTCAGGTGAGTTTCTTGCCCAACATGTTTTACATAAAGTCTTCTAAATTCATTCTCGCTCCTCTGTATGTGCCAGCTAAGTAAAGAAGGCCTATATAGGCTTTTATTTCTGTGAAGTCCGTCTCTTTGGCATCCCTCTGCCTAGAAAATTCTGGCTCAACGATTTTTATAAATTCGTTTGTGCAGTGTACAATACTACCAATAATCGTCTCATCAGAGAGACAGAACCAGCAGTCAAGTTCATTAGAAGCCTTCTTTGCCGCCCCTTTCACTCCCGGAAGGTGTGTCAATAAATTTTGTTTTCCTATTTTACTAGTCTATTAAAGGGGTTTCCTCCACTCAAAACGGTCAACGATCTTTCTTTTCACTCTTCTCAATGCAACATATTTTTCGTGTGACTGCTCATCCTCCCCATCACTTTCCGATTCCACGTCACTTTGTTCAGTCTCTGAGTCAATACCCCGTTCTTCCAAGCCGTCTTCAAATTCCGAATCTGTGTCGTTCTGTATGTTATCGTCTTCTTCGAAAGGATCCAGTAATGTGTGGTGGATTCTAGCAACGTCATTTTGATTACTCAAATAAAAAAAAACGTATTTCCTGCTCCATTTTTTCTGAATAATGTTTTAAAAATGCATTGTTAGTTGCGGTCCCCTCCCCCCCCCCCTTCCCTTTTTTGTAGGTATTTTTAACTATTCAAAAACAATCAAGGCACTACAAATGATAAATATGTCTAAGATAAATAGATTAAATATAGAAATAAAAGAAATTGAAATAATTACAACTTTGGTCGTGGTGCACCTGTGGGGTGAATTTAGCATAAGGAACGCACTGTGTAAAAACTTCGAAGGACAAACCTATACTGTTTTGAGGAAGGAGGGAAGCTAGAAGCATTGCTGGAGGAGGAAGTCGTTGGGTCCACTCAATCGGAAGCTATTGGAAAAAAAAACCTCAGAGATGCACCTGTCAGGACGCCTCGACTAACGGAGGGTTAATACTTGAGGTAGGAAAAAATGCATAGAACAATAATTGTAGATCATCAATAGTTTAACAAGATTGGCCGTGTTACATTTTAAGACTGTGACGCTTTAAAACGGAGATACATATTTTGAATTTTCGAATTCCCCCAGCCCCCTCTACACCTCCAATATTCCAGGTGCGTCAATATAAATATGATGTTTAGTGTTGACTCGCTTCTTCACGGTTGAAAATCATAGATTTTTAGGTTTTCCCGCGCACAGAGAGGTGGCTGAACTTGGGACAGCCGGCACCCCTCGTCACTCACCCTCCACTACCTGTGCTGCAATTAAAGGGTTAATATTCACAGTGGTATTGTGTTACCAGTATGTAGGTTTATCCATTGTAAAACTTCACGAAGGAAATCTGCTTAGTTTACGCAGCCCCTGCGCGACGGGCTATAACTTATAACTCGTAAATAGATAACAATAACAATGGCCTTGCTAATGGCGACATTATATACTGAAAATATTGTATTTTTTTTTTTTACCAAAACCAGTAATAAACGTTTTTAATAAGAGTTCTTTTTGGATTGCAAAATTAAATACTCGCAAGTTTCACAGTTTTTTATCACTGCACAATACACTTGGTAATTATTCTTAATTACTACTTACAGTATACACTGATAGCGTCACTGTTCTTCAGATTACACAGTCCAACAATTCACTCACGGTCACTGAAATTCACAACAAGACGGCACTGCACTGTCCTTGACTTCGCGGCACTTCACTGTCCTTGACTTCGCGGCACTGCACTGTCCTTTACTTCGCGGCACTGCACTGTCCTTTACTTCGCGGCACTGCACTGTCTTAAACACGGCACTAAACTGTTACTTACAGTCACGGCACAACACTGTTCTTCTTCTAAAAACACTTTACCGCACTGCACTAAGTCGCACTGTAGCACTGATGTGACCATCAAGATCGCTGAGCATAAAACTGACTCGCTCGCGGCTAGCTCTTCTTTATATAGGGCGGCGGAATACATCAAAGGGGAATTGTCTGGACTCTTCGACGTCTGGCTGGAAGGTACTGGTCGGACCTAGAACATTCTGTCGGTTACTTTTATCTACGTCACACTTTCCAAATATCCGACTCTCTCTCTCTCTCTCTGAAAGATTATTCATGTATTTAATTTTCGCAACAATATATACTCCACTTCATTATAAGTAGTATAAAGCCGATTTTATAAAAGTCCGTCACGCAGGGGCTGCGTAAACTAAGCAGATTTTTTCCCTCGGTCGGTTTAGTAATAGATAAATATACATACTGCTACAACAATAACACAACACCAACCGTGAATAAATACAAACGGAAATATAGCAATGTTTCATCCAATTTCAATAGCCTCCGCGACAGGAAGCGTTAGGTTAGAAATGTAGAACAAAACTGGTCCCCGCCTCACACCGCGAAAGAAAAACCAATTACTCTGAAATATATCAGAATATAACACATTAATTTTATTGAAAACTATTTACTATATCTAGTACTGTAATTAATATTGAGTCAAATAATTGTGTTATCTCAATCAATAAAATAATTTTAGTAGTCGCCAAAACTTTAAGAATGGGGGGGGGGGAGTCAACCAGTGCATATTTGCATGTATCTCGTATAATAAAGGTCTCTTGAATACAATTTTTTTGAGTATTTAAACTTACAATAATGCGATTTATTATGTATCAGAGTATTGTTTACGTAACATGAGTAGTAAGTGGCAGCGGTTTGGTAAAACTGAAAAAATGCAAATATCTCGGATTAATATCTTCAAGATAGAGAATAAATGTATATAACAATATTTATAGTAAATTTAATTTGTAATAGTGATTGATTCTGTATAATTTTTCGATCCGACGTATAGTAACGGAGATATTTCGAAATTTCGAAAATCTACCTCCCTCCTCTAAACCCCCCCCCTCCCACTGTTCCCGATTTTCAGCCGTTAACGTTAACTTGACTCTTCGATCCTTTTTTACATAAAACGCTTAAATATCAAGTTTGGTAATTGATTAAACAAAAATATGCGACCGCTAGAGCGGTAAACAGACAAATATATAGATAGATAGATAGATAGAGATATTATATATATATATACTATATATGATATATAAAGACGATAAATATATAACATGTTTTTTTTAACGGACCTCATTTTCGTCATCTACTAGGTAGGATCGATGGACATTTGATGAAAAAATGTCGAAAATTCCGTCATGAGTACAACCCTCAATAGCTGATTTCCCTTTAGGGGAAATCCGCCCTAAAAATAGTTGTTTCATATCTAGTGACTAACCGCACCGAGATAAACTATCAATTTATCTCTTTGGTTTTGAGCTGTCCAAGGAAGGAATAGCCTGCCAGCGAGGTATAATGTAATACACGGCCATCATTATTGGATCAGACCTGACGAGGGGTTTGATAGCAGATCAATCTCGGCTCTGTCAGAACAGAAATAGAAACCACCTCCAATCCAATACACAAATAACGATTCTCTTCCTTTACAACTTCTAGATTTAGAAATATATACATTGTTACGTTTTATTACAAAATCAGTAATAAACGTTGTTTATTAGGGTTCTTTTGGATTGCAAAATCAAACACATACAAGCTTCACAGTTTTTATCACTGCACAATTTATTTAACAATGCACTACACACTTGGTTAATTATTCTTAATTACTACTCACAGTATGCACTGATAGGGTCACTGTTCTTCAGATTACACAGTCCAATAATTCACTCACGGTCACTGAAGTTCTCAAAAAGACGGCACGGCACTGTCTTAAATACGGCACTATACTGTTATTTAGAGTCACGGCACAACACCGTTCTTCACATTCAAAACACTTCCTGGTCGGTTCCTTTCATCTACTTCATACTTCTAAAGTACGTGGCTATCTCTGTTTAATTTTAGCAACTATATATATATATATTATATATATATATCTATATATATATATATATATATATATATGTACATACAGTTTTTAACAGGACTCATTTTCGCCATCTCCTGGGTAAGATCAATGGATATTTTAGGAAATTTTTCGAAAATCGGGTCATGAATACGTCCTCAATCCCTTAAGAAAAATCTTATAATAAGGTATTAGATCTTCAAACACTTTACTCTAATCTTAAATATCAAATATTGTTTTCAAGATACCGTCATTGATTTTACTTTCTTGTCCGGAAAATGTTTAATTGATCAATACCAGAGCTAACCGTTTCACCTATTAACATTAATAATTATTATGCGTCGGACCAAAACGTTGTATTCAACCAATCCTATTGCAAATGTAACATCCTATAAATGCTGTTATATTCATAATTTTTCTATATTGAAAATTAACCGAGATATTTCCATATTTTACTTTTCGGG
The DNA here is from genome assembly GCA_019009955.1 of Riptortus pedestris. Lineage (NCBI taxonomy): Eukaryota > Metazoa > Arthropoda > Insecta > Hemiptera > Alydidae > Riptortus > Riptortus pedestris. The sequence goes on from CM032228.1 coordinate 250,448,604, forward strand.
CATCAGCAAACCCCAGTATAACAAACCCCATATTAACAAAAATAAAACTCCTTCACGCAGGGGCTGCGTAACCTAAGCAGATTTCTCTCGTGAAGTTTAGTAATAGATAAATCTATATACTGGTAACACAACACCACCGTGAATAAATACAACCGGAAATAAGAAATGGGTCATCCAATTTCAATAACCTGCCGACAAGAAGCGTTAGGTTAGAAATGTACACAAACGGGTCTGCCCGCCTCACACCGGAAAGAAAAACTATTACTGAAATATATCAGAAAATAACATATTAATTTTATAGAGAACTATTTACTATATCAAGTAATGTAATTAATAATGAGTCAGAATAATTGTTATCCCTATCAATCAAATTTTAGTAGTCGAAACCCTTAAGAGGGGGGGGGGGGGCACCAGGACATATTTGCATGTATCTCGTATAATAAAGGTCTCTTGAATACAATTTTTGGTATTTAAACTTCGAATAATGTGATTTATTATGTAGCAGAGTATTGTTTATGTAACATGAGTAGAAGTGGCGGTTTGCTGGTGGCTGAAAACTGAAAAATGCCAATATCTCGGTTAATATTCAAGATAGTGAATTAATGTATATAACAATATTTATAGTAAATTTAATTTGCAATAAGATTTATTCTGTACAATTCATCGATCCGATGTATAGTAACGGAGATATTTCGAATTTTCGAAAATCCTCCCCTTTAACCCCCCCCCCTCCCCCTGGACCGATTTAGTCGTTAACGAACATGATCTTTCTTTTTACATAAAACGACTAAATATCGAGTTTGGTAACGATTAAACAATAATTGCGACCACTAGAGCGGTGACAGACAAATATATATATATATATATATATATGCAGTTTTGAACGGACCTCATTTTCGTCATCTCCTGGGTAGGATCGATGGACATTTTAAGAAAAATTCCGTCATGAGTACAACCTCAATAGCTGATTTCCCTTAAGGGAAATCTGCTAAAAGTTTAATGGGAACAATATTTGGTATTTATGCTTCATATAATGTGGTTAATAATATAACAGATTATTGTTAATATGACATGAGTAGGAGGGGGTGGGGTTACTGAAGACCGAAAATTATAAAATGCAATTCTCTCGGTTAATAATCAAGTTAGTAAAAAATAGTACATAACATTAATAGAACATTTCATTTGTAATAAGATTGGTTCTGCACAATTTTTCGATCCGCCACAAAATAACGGAGATATAAAGAATTTCCAAATATCTCCCCTCTAAACCCCCTTCTCACTGGTCGGATGTCAGCCAATAACGAGCTTCATCTTTCTTTTTACATAAAAATCGAGTTTGGTAACTATTGGTAAACCAAAGTTACGTACGCCAGGGCGGTAACAGACAAATATATAAAATTTTGAACGGACCTCATTTTTGTCATCTATTAGCTAGGATTGATGAACATTTGAGGAAATGTTTCGAAAATCGCGTCATGAGTACAATCTCAATAGCTGATTTCACATTTGGGAAATCTGCTAGTAAGTTGTTATATTGTGAGCCACTTCATTCCAAGGTTAAATACCAAATATGGTTTGCATTGAACTTTTACTTGGTGAGATATATGCAAATATGTTGTTTGATGACATCATCAAGTAAGAGTTTCCGTTTGATCTATACCGTACTCGATACTAAAACGTTTCAGTCAACACTAAATATGATATTGGTTATTGGCGAATATCGGACCTGGAATGTGGGGGTGTAGAGAGGGAGGGAGGACCTGGAATAGTGGGGGTGTAGGGAGGGAAGGAGGACCTGGAATAGTGGGGGTGTAGAGAGGGAGGGATTTTGAAAATTCAAAATACCTCTATTATGAGTCGTATCAAAACATGCTATAGAATCAATCTTAAACTATTTAGGTTCTACAATTATTGTTCGATGCATTTTTTAGCAGATTTCCCTTAAGGGAAATCAGCTATTGAGGTCGTACTGGCGAGTTTTGAAATATTTCCTCAAATGTCCATTGATCCTACCCGGGAGATGACGAAAATGAGGTCCGGTCAAAATTATATATATGTTACTGTAAAACCCCGAAATGTGGTAAATGTCCAGGACTTACCGGTAAATCTTAGGATTTACCAAGAGCACTGGTTAAAGTCCGAAATCTAGATGAGATTCGAGCTTTATTGCCTGGCAGTTGGTCAATCCTCGGATTTACTGTCTGGCTTGGTAAATGCCCGAAAAAAATTAAATAAATTTGAGATTTTGTACTTTTACCAATGCTGTTTGGTAAATGTGCGGATTTCCCAAGGCTCGTTGGTAAATGTCCAGTAAAGAGGAGTGGATGGAAACCAATGATACTTCAAAGTGGTCTGAGGGGATTAGGTTTATTGAGGCCATGAAAAACAGAGCCTACCACGAAGGAATCAAATGCTCTCCCTATGAAGCCATGTTTGGAGTCCTCATGAAAATGGGTTTGGCTACCTCGAAACTCCCTCGTGATATGACAACCAATCTCGCGTCTGTGGAACAGCTTGAGCAAATTCTTGATGATACTACGGTATCTTTTCCATCTACTTCCCAACAAGATGAGGTTCAAACGTTGGCTCTTGAGGAAGATACGACAAAAACGTTGGAAGTAAAACTTCCTAATGGCGGCAAACTTCAGTAAGACAGTGCCAATAATAAGTTATCTGCCACCGAGCAGAAGATGTGCTCTAAATTTAAAGAAATTCGCCAAGCAGCAAGGGAAGGTCTTGAATCACAGGCCAAAAAATGAAAAAATACGACGAAAAGAAAATTCCCAGATCCCGAAGATGGCCAGAACGTGAGGATAAAAATTTCTGACCATCTAAAATCGACCACAAAAGCATGATTTCAGTGATCGTCAAAAAGAAGATGGTTTCTACCAACTCGGAATATCTTCAGGAAAATGAATACATTATATTCACGTAATCAGTTTATTTTTTTTTGCACCGAGAATTTCATGTCTCCTGATGAAGTGCCCGACGAAGAGATGAGCTTCGCACCACTGTTCGTCAGCAGTCATTGGTTGGTGGCCAGGGTTTCAAAAAATGAAACTGCTTAAAAAAATGTTCAAATAAGAAATGCTTGTGCAAGTTAGCTAATATGAAGTGCAATTCAAAGTGTCACAATTCTCTCCCATGCTGTAACAAATAATAATAAAACTTATTCTAAAATTTTCATTTCAAATAACCTTTATTCGAACTTTTACCGGCAGACGCTGGGAAATGTTAGGATTTACCAAAATCTGTTGGTAAAAGTCCGAAAGACGAATCCTGATTGAGATAATTCTAGCTTTTACCGAGCCTCTTGGGAAATCCTAAGATTTACTGGCTAAAGTCCGATTTGAAAGATAAAATCGGACATTTACCAACACTTCTCGTAAATCCTAAGATTTACCGGTAAATCTTAGGATTTACCAAACTCCGGGGTTTTACAGTAACATATATAATATACTAGCTGAGATACCCGGCCTCGCCCGGGAATTCATTTGAAGCTGGATGGTGATGGTATTTTTTTGGCAAGGCTTTACTTTGCACAATATTTTGACATTTACCCGTCCCAGTGTTTAGGATTAATACCCGTCGTTTCTGTGGATTTGTTAATATTAAATTTATTTTTTTATGTGACTTCACTGTCCTCCATATAGTCATATTTCCCGTTTCCTGTGCATTATGCATAGATTTAAATTATTAAGGACAAAATATTATAATAATATATTATAATTTGAACTATTTTTTCCAGGTGAGGTACCTGGTAGTTCATATTGAAAAGAATTGTTGAGCAAATTTCTCTAAATTTGAGTGACCAAACATTTTTAATCTGAAGCCCAGGTTCTCCCTGCATTGGAGAATGAGCTTAAAGCAGACCTTTGTAAATTTGAAGGATGGTTCCGTTGATAGTTTCTTTTCGCAGATCTTATTTTAAGGCATATGTGGGCGAGACATTTTGAAAAACCCAAAAATATTACACTACTTATTCCAAATGAGGAAGATGAGGAGTGAGTTGTGCGTTTGGTAGTAATTATAAATGACAACAGTTCTTTTCAATGATGAAAGTTAATAAATCAAAACATCGTACAAGGCTGACTGATGATAATTTGGAAAATTCTTTTCGTCTTTGTATCAGTGGAATTAATCCAAACATCGATGGATTAGTTTCCCAAATTCATTGTACCATCTAGTACCTATTTTTTTCATTTCACTTTGTTATTTTAATAAATTGTATTATAATTACATTGTCTGTATAATTTCATGTCTGATATCTATCGTTAAACATGAACACAATTTTTAAATGCACTACTTTTAAATGCGGCTACTATTAAAAATATTGACAGTTAACTGAGATATTTCCATATTTTAGTTTTTGGGCACCAGTAAGCCCCAATATATATCATGTTAACAAAAGAAAAAGTCCGTCCCGCAGGGGCTGAGTTAACTAAGCAGATTTCCCACGTGCGTCACGTATTTGCATTTACCTCAAAAAGTAAAAGTAAATGTTAAAATAAAATATTAAGTATTTGGTATATAAATAATGTGCTTCATAATATAATAGCGTATTGTTAATATGGTATGAGTTAGAGTGGGGGTTTACTAATGGCCAAAAACTAAAAAATACAAATATATCAGTTAATATTAAAGATAGTGAAAAAAACGTACATAAGAACATTTATAGAACATTACATATTCAACAAGATTGGTTCTATACAATTTTTCGATTAGATGAATAATAACGGAGATATTAAGAATTCCCTAAATTCTCCCCCTCCGCCCATCCGATTTCAGCCATTAACTAGCGTGATCTTTATTTTTGCATAAAATGTTTAAATATCAAGTTTGGTAATGATCAAACGAAAACTATGACCACTACAGTGTTAACAGACAAATATATAAACCTCTCTCTCTCTCTCTCTCTCTCTCTATATATATATATATATATATATATATATATAAATATATATATATATATATATATATATAAACTTTGAATGGACCTCATTTTCATCATCTCCTAGGTAGGATTGATGGACATTTGAGGACATTTTTTGAGAATCACGTCATGAGTACGACCTCAATAGCTGATTTTCCTTAAGGGAAATCTGCTAAAATTCACATGTTTACTATGTTGGTGAATTAATTATGATTTTTCTATGGAGTGAGTATGGGTTATTATTTTATTTAATAAATTAATTTATTGATGCAGTTTCATTTAAAATAAATCCTATTACTTTCTAGTCTATCCCAATTAGCTGTTGTAGCACAGAATGGCCTTTAATAAATGTCAACTTTATTTGAAATAATCTTCAACAGATATCAGCTGATATGAAAATAATATATGTCGTTTTAATAAGTAAATTGTGGTTTTGAGTTATTGTTATTTATTAATGTCCACTTTTTGCTTTATCTAATCGGGTCGGGTTATTTACAGGTTACCACCCTTTTCTAGCCAGGGTGGGACTAAGGATTTTATTTAATGAGTTTGTCGCTAAATAAATTCCTATCGACCCAGGCAGAGATTAAGACCAACACCTTAACTCACACAGCTAACCTTAGCCCCCAGTGGTTTTGATAAACGAAAGAATATTTTGTTTAAATGGAAAATTGTTTCATATAATTTGTTTAAAAGGAGAAGTGTAGCGAATGATAATAACAACATTTGAAGTATTGTCTATTTTATCCATAGTAAGAATCCTACGTAAACAGGAATTAAAATGTTAGTTAGACTCGAGGTGTTTAGTGACTTAGATACTTAAAGTGCTGATCAGATGAGTAGAAGTGGTAATTTACAAAAGGCTAACGACAAAAAAAATAAAAAATAAATAACAGTCATTATTATTATTATTTACTAACACCCACTTTTTACTACTGTGTCTAATTGTTGCCATGTGAGTTAAAGCATTGGCCTTAATCTCACCCAGCAATGGCTAACCTCAGCCCCACTCTGTTGTCAGAGAAAACATGTATAAATCAATATCTGAATAAAATTAAAATCCCATCAACATTGGTTATATAAAATTAATTGATCATACTCATAGTACATATTAAAAATTTTCAATTAATCCCCTCATACCCCCAAGATCGATTTCCGCCAATACCTAATACAATCTTTAGTTTTCCATGAAACTGTTAAATATCGAGTGTGGTGAGGAGATAAAAATCATGTAGTTTTGAACATAAAAATCTTAAATGATGACATCTCACCAAAAATATTTGCACATAACTCGATAATAACACACTCAGGGTACTACTGTGCTACAAATTTTAATTTATCAGAATTCTCTAGTATAATTTATTAGAACAATGTACCTAGGAATGTGGAATAATTATCCTTTTATTTGGAGAACTCAAGAAAAACTATAGAAGTGAAAGAAACAAATTTTGAATTTACTAAGGTTCACTATATTTCATTGCCTTGCACCTAATGATCCAAAAGCTTCCACACGATGACTTTTCAATTTTGGAGGGATCTGTAAAGACCCAGTTGTTACTTGGAAATTTTAAATTCAATATTTACCACTGTGTTAATAGCTATAAGCCGAGTTATAAATGATATAGAACAACTGTGGCCAGATTCATTTGTAATAGCCCCGGATTCATACAGCTCACTCCAAAGTCTTGTCAACCCAAAGTCACAATGTCACCTCACAAACCTAGTAAAAGAAAAAGATATCGCTTCTTTCAGTTCCCTCACATTTTGGTTTGCAAGGCAATGAAATGGTGGATTTGGAAGCTTGTATTGCTTGAGAAGGTAAAACAACAGTAACCTACCTCCCTCAGAGAATTATAAACTAGAATTTCAAAAAGTCATACTTCAAAGGTAGAAGTCCGACTGGTCAAAGAAACATGATTACAAACTGTCACAAATTAAAGAAATTACTTCGCCCTGGAATACTACAAGCACAAAAATCGAAGAAGTTATTTATTGAAAGGATTCTTGCCACCAAACTACTACTGGTGAAATAGACATTTTCTTCTTAAATATGAAAAATATAATCTTCCAAGAAAAGTGGTAAACCTTAAACCAAGCTAAGAGAACTCCTTGGAGCTGACGAAGACATTAAAAGGCTTATGGTATTCTTAATATAAACTCATTTGTTCCAGGAAATATAGATCCATCTAAAGCTAATGACAACAGAAGATGCGGTATTTTGTAAAAAAATAAATTCTAAAGATGAAAAGGGAAGAATAAAAAAAATAGCTGTGTATTATGAAATAAGTTTATTTCTAACTGCTCTTTAAACAGAGCAAAATAATTTCAAACTGAAATCAATTCAATTTTAATTTATATATAAAAACCAGTTTTCATTAATTTTACAAAAATATAAATTACACAGAAAATCTACTCTTTCTATACAATTTCTATGAAATGAGATCAGTCATTTTTCTATACAATCATCTTTTAATATCACAACCTGGAATTCTGCAAAAACATAATGTTAAATTTTATACAGGTAGTACACAGTACTAAATAATTTATACAGACTAACAAGTGCATATTAACTATTCTCACGTCCTTTGTTTGAACCTAGACATATAGAAATCACAATCAGTGCAATATATTGATGGTGGCACCATTTGCTTTTTCCTACACAAATTACACATTGTAGTCCGCCCATTGGGTAAATTAGCACTTTGACTCTTCTGAGGATCCACTGAGACTTGCCGAGGGATGGGAGGATGTTGGTAAGGGGAGTATTTGCCTGGCAATCCTTGACTATTCGGGTTCTGCCCATTCACCATTTGCTGCTGGCTGGTCGAGTTCTGCATAGGACCATTGGAAGCAGGAGCACTTTGATAGGTAGGACTGAGTGGCCCATTCGAGTACTGGCTGTGGTTAGGGTAATTATCAGGTTGTAACAAATTGGGCACTCTCTGGTATATATCCGGCCTTACGTTAGGCATGTCTTTTTTAATCATGTGTTGCTGAGGGTACTCCTGAACAGGAGATTCCGGTTGGTACATTCCTTGTGGCCTGCTTTTTGCTTGCCCTTGGATAACCCCGTTAGACATAGGCTGCCTCATCTTTTGAGGCAATGTCATGTAGCAGCTCTGGCCGTTCTGCAGCACCTGTGCAGGTTGTTGCTGGTTGTTTTGGTGTAACGATAACTGGGAGTGATTTTGCATCATTTGGGATTTTATGGATAAGCTGGGAGAAGGCATGTTACTCGACTGCGATGTTTGTTGGCTCACCTGATGATGGTGGCTTAAAGATGCCATCGAATTGGTAGCTGAGAGCTGACTCCCCATATTATTCGAGAGCATGGGGTTATTAGATGATGGCTGATTATTTACTGGCAATCCAGAATTATTTATCGGTACGTGAGATGGATAAGAAGGCAGCTGTTGTTGATTTTGATTATTGTTCATATGATGCTGAGAGATTGCGGGTGTATAGGAAGGGTCATTGTGCTGGTGAGGAGACAGTGGCGAACCAGCCTTCATTTGATAAGGATTAGCATTGACAAAATGTGGATTGCTGTTCCTCTGGAAGTGCTGCATAGTAGACATAGGTATGTGATTCTGGGGTGTGTTGGGGACGACTCCTTGCGAATGTACAGCGTTTTGAATAATCTGGTTGTGAAGGCTCGGTGATGGGAGATTCCTCTGCTGCATAACAGGTGGAGGCTGGTAATTAGGAAGAGGTTGTGAGCTAGCCTGCTGAAATTGTTGATGCCTCATTGAAGGGACGCCTGAGTTATTCACTATTTGCCCGTTTGAATTTAGTAAATGCTGCTGGTGGCCATACTGCTGATTTTGAATAACTGATGGAGGGAGTTGTTGATAAACTTGAGACGAGTTTGCAGCCATCTGGTGGTTCAGTACAGGAGCTTTAGACTGCATCATATTAACTGTTTGTCCCATATTCGAATGGCTGTAATTAGGACTGTTCACAGGAGAATATTGAGTGGGATGTGTTAAACTTTGGGAGGACGGAAGAGACATAGGTCCTGAATTCTGTTGCAAATTACTCAGATTAGAATGCATGTTAGGGATTTGCTGGGAATTTATGTTTGATGTGTTCATGGCAGAACTAGTATTGTATAAATGAGATGGTTCCCCGGGTAAACCAAGGTGATTAAATTCTGGGTTTTCTGGTAATCCTGAATTTCTTTGCTCATAATCCCTTGATGTAGGGTTAATATAATCGGGCCTCGAGGACATCATGGATTGCATCGAATTATTGTAACGGTTAATATCAGAGTCACTAAATGGCCTGTTATCCCTAGGCTGTCCATTAGGTCTATTCATCTGATATTGATCATCCATATTATACTGTAAAGAATGGAGTTGTAAATAGGGCAAATTTGGATTCATATTCATGTCAGTGCAGTTAGAGTTTTGAGACTGCATTTGTAGTGTTTGAGAAACGAGACCATTCACAGGTTGATATGGGTTTTGGTTGAGAGAGGACATTTGTGGTGGTACTTGCAATCTGTTGGGCTGCCTGTGTGGCACAGGAGAAGGAAGCATCCTCATTCCGAAAGATGCACGACCGGATGGATTATTTGAAGATTCACTCAATTTATCATTTTGAGTAGGAGCGTTTTTATCACTCTGCTCTAAAACAGCTGATTGATTGCCATCCTCTTGAGCACTTTCTTTTTGCTCAGTCTGGTTTCGTACTGCACATTGACCATAGCTTCCAGAATCATTCCGTTTCAAAGGCACAACAGAGTGGACAGCAATTTCTTTAGTCTCCTGATGAGGAGAATCCCTATGTAAGACTGATCGTAATACTCTTTCAAGAATAGGATTGGGAATATAGCTGCTAACTTTGTCTTCTTCAGCAGTAGCTACTAAAACTACTTGTTCACAGAAAGTCACATTTTTCTTTTTGCTCGTTTTTCTTTTCATATCGTCACACCTCAAGTTACTCTTCATTTCACCATCTAACACTCTGATAGCATTTTCAGGTTCCAGTTTATCCATTTGATTAGCAACAGACGAATCACGTTGAGGGAGAGAGTTATTTTTAGACTTATCAGGCAATATGTCACATGGTCTAATAAGTTTATCATTAGATTTAAGAGATATTGTTTCGAATTTGGACTTCAAATCTTTGACAGTCGATATCTGGTCATCGAGGCGTTTACCAATATCTGATGAAATAGCATCAGGAGGCATTCGCATTTCAGGAGAAGCACTTTGTTGACTATCAGGGAAAGAAATATCAGTTTCTATCAGGTCACGATTCTTGATCGCAGCTTGCTTAGCCTGCAGTTCCTTGAGCCATGTCTCACTTTTACTCAGTTTGGGCTGCTCGAATGAATCAGTCACGTCCCGCTGTATTGTATCGTTGAGGATTTGCTGCCTTTTCTTCTGAAGCTGCTCTAACAGAGAACTAGGAGTCAATGCCTCAATTTCGTTAGGAGGCGGTGGGAAATCTTCACTTGCCTGCCTCGAGTGTGAGACGGAATTCAATGGTGATGGATACGGAGGCAAGTCAAACTCATCATCATCTTCATTTGGTGGGCGATTATACTCCCTTTCCGGAGAACAGACTTGGTGTACTTGCGCTGTAGTTACCAGCTTGGTCTGGCAATTGTTCAACAGGTAGCCACCGTTTGCATATGTAACGGACTCAGCATTCTGAGAATAACTGGAATATGGAGGCAAGCTCTGGGGCTCTGGTTCTTTCCACAAGCTAAGAGTATTTTCCTTCATATTTTCAGCTATTTGGAACTGCCTCTCTGCTTTACTCAGTTGTGAAGTCGTTCTCAATGGTGGAGGGGGAGGGACTTTTGCCATTTGAATAAGTTTACTGCCGTGTAAACTTTTCCTCATGAGCCTACTCCTCTCGAGGTTAGGATTTCCCGAATATTCCAAATGTCCTTCGGATAAATATCCGGATAAACTAGGCTGCTTCTCCATTTTACCAACGTTACTATCATCCTTGGAGCCACCCTTAATAGTGACTTCATCTTCACGAAGATCGGGCATAGATCTGTTTTTCCTTCTAATCAGTCCACCCATGAGAAGTTTCCTCCTGACTTTGTGCTGCTTTTTGCCCTGCTTCTGTTCCTCCGCTTTGATCTGCTTTTTAGCATCTTTCGAAATTTGATTCGAAACGAACTCCTTTTCTTTCTCCTTTTGGTTTTTATTGTTTCTCTCTTCACTCCTCGCTCTCTTCTCGTCCTTCTTTCCGTTGGGAGGTTTGTTTCTGCTGAGACTTCTCCCGGGCCGATCGTACATCAGATATTCTTCATCTTCGACAGTATTTTTTATTTTGGATGTCGCTCGGGAAAGCAGCCCTTTTCTGCTTTTGGGAAGGGTAGCATAGATTTCGATGTTCTTTTCAGGTGTCGGTTCTGAAACTTCAGGAGGCTTGATATCGGGGAGGAGCTCCTTGCTGTTCTGCCTCGAGTGGTTTCCTTTATCCTTTGAGTTCTGCCGAGAGTGGGAACCTGTGGACCCTCGACCACTGCATCCACTTCCTTCTCGACTGTGACGGCCCTCTCCATCTGAAATAGAAAAAAAAAATTGAAAATATTTCTTTTTTTTTAACCTAATATTATTCATTTTATCTTTTAGAAAATAAATTGTATTAAGAAAATTAAATTTCACTGGATTCAAAGCGTAACTATAATATCTTATCTACAGAAGAATGTAAAAGGTCACACACATCTACTCTGAAAAGTCCTTTTATTACAGGCAGAGTAATTTTAGGGCAACCAGCTCCATCTTCAAGGCATCAGTGACATGACCAAACCACACGATTAAGCAACAAATTAATAAATAACAAAGTCCATCTTTTTAAAAACTTACATACAATCTGGAATTTAAAACACTATTCAGAGTTAAAATAATAATTCTAAGGACGTTTCTTCAGCTCAGCCTTTGAATAATAGTTTTAACTCTGACTAGAGTTTTAAATTTCAGATTGTATATACACTTTTAAAAATAGTGTGGCTATATGGACTTTGTTAGTTTGCTGCTTAATCATATGGTTTTTTTAAGTCACAAAGCACTGAAGATAGAGCAGGTTTAAAAGCAAGAGCAAAAGTACTCTGCCTGTAATAAAAGCATTTTTAAGAGTGGTGGTGTATACATTTTATGTCCTTCCTTTGATAATTGACCTCCACTGGCCAGCCCAAATCCCTAATAATATATATTGTAAAATATACAGATATTGCTCATAATAAAAAATCTCATGTGGGCACCACATGACTTCCTTATACTCCTATTAAATAAAATAAACAAAATGTTTGGTTACAATTCATTTGAAAGTAATATAGGATTTATTCCTTCCAACACATGTGATCAAAAAATGACATAGAACATAATTTGTTGATCTTTTTAATGATAAACAAAAATAGTCTATACCAATTGGTCATCACACAAATTTGGTGGGTACAGTGGCTTATTTTTAAAAGTGGGAGTTTACCAAAAGCCGAAAGCTTAAAAAAGCAAATACTTTAGTAAATATTCAAGAAAGAGAAAATGTGTTAGAACAACATTTATAGAAAATTTCATTTGTAAAATGACTGGTTATATATAACTTTTCAATCCAACTCTTTTGAATTTAGGATCCACTCTCTAAATTTCCTGTCCTGTCGAATTTCAATCAAAAACGAATATTATCTTTAGTTTTACAAGATTATTTATATCGAATTTGGTAAAAATCAAACAAAAATTCTGTTTGCTAGAGCTGTCACAGACAACTACATATATAATTTTGAACAGACTTAATTTTTGGGCACATCCTACCATAGGATGTACGGTGAGGTGATTTCCCCAAATCATTTTTCAAAAATGGCATTAATAGCTGATTTTCCTTGAGGGAAAATCTTCTAAACCTGGACAGTTTCTAAGACAAGCAACCGTATTGACATAAGTAAGGCATGTAAACTTACGTCTGGGTCCATTAGGCTCCTCAAGTCGTTTGTGGATGCTTCTTGCTTGCATAATGCAGGTGCTGTGCTTGATTCTAGCTGCAGCTGCTGCTTGTGGGTTGCTATAGGGTGCGTCCATAGCCTGCCGTGCCTTACCCACGGCTGCATTAGCGTATGATAAAGCCTTCTCTAAATCGTCCGTGTTCTGTGAATGTTTGAGAAGCATGTCTGCTTCGTCACATAAACGTTCACATTCTGAAATAAAAAAATCAATTTTTCAATGTATATTTCAAAGCAACATAATAATGCTTTTAGTACAAAAAGACATAAAAAGGCTGATGTAGTCTTCCTTGTACTCCTACCAGATTAAATAAACAAATTCTTTAAATCAATTCTGATGAGGAGTTTGAAAGATCAATTTCAGTTCTGTCAGGAAAAAAAATAGAAACCATGTACAAACTGAAATACAAATTTTCTCTGTTTACATCAACACAAACTCAAAAGTGTCATTAAACCAATAAATGTTATGCTAGGAAATCCACAAGAGCTACAAACATTAAGCAGATTTCCTACAAGCTGGTGAACTGACACCACCTATTCTGCATTTTTCTAGTAATAAAAAGCCTATGTACTCATAAAATTTAAGCTGGACATGAGAAGTTTAGTGGCTTAGGCGTTCGAAGGAAAAATTTTATTAGTAGGAGTAGGGGACTGAAAAATAAAAATCTGATGTCGGCACGACGTGACTTCCTTCTTCTCCCATTAAATAAAATAAACAAAATGTTTGATTGCATTACGTTAACAATTATTGTTTCATAGAACATAATTTATAGATCTTTTTATGATAAACAAAAAATACCCTATATAAATTTTTAGTATCTCTAATAAAGAGAAATTCGAAATTTTTAATTTTCACCTCCTTTCCCTTAGTTTTTTTTTTTTGAGATGCACAACTAGACCACAACAACCCAAAATATGAAATTTCATATGCAATAATTTTTTATTTATGTGAGATATATGTGTCAAGCCGAAACTAGTCAAAATGGATTCAGGTAGGACCAAAATGGACAATTCCTTTTAAATCTGAAAACTGAAATTTTTCACTACTGCAATTCTGCCCTTACTTTGTCTGATGAAGTAAAACTTCAACATTTACATACTTAAGTGTGATATTCCCACTTCTAAAGAGAAAAACAAATTACACAGAAAATATAGGAAATGCTACTTTACAGAATATTTGGCCAGGTTTTGAATATAATTTTTCATGCTATAATCATCAAATTATCTGAAGTACAAATAGCCTAAAGGGTAATGAATTTTGTGGGTCACAAGTATAATCTATTACTTTTAAAGTGAAAACTTAAACTATTCTCTGTAAAAATAAGCTGTAAAAAATAAGCTAATTACCTGATACATTTTTCTTCTGAGCATACTGCAAATTTTCTAACACTGCAACTGGTGACTGATGCCCTTCGGGTATCTGTGCCAGCTGAAACAAACCGTAAATCATTAATTTACATACAACATAATTAAATAATATTAATAAAAACACAAAATATGATATTTAAATATAGAACAAGTAAAGAAGAAACATGTCCTCTAATTCTTAACATTTGTAATAATTAAAATGGACATAAGAAATTCTATATAGGTTATAATTTAATACATTTTATTTTAATTATTTGATATGTGATTTAATATAAACATATGAAAGGTAAGAATAAATCACTTAATTGGTAAATTATGTTCCAAAGAAAATGACACATTTAGCAATAATCATTGCTCATATCTTAACAGAGGTCATAAAACTATTGATTGAAAACTAATAGCATAGATTTTCAGGTCATAACTTAGATGACTCATAACAATGAGATTATCTATAAATATAACTCAGCCCAAATATATATTTTATACCTGTTTTTCTATTAACTATTAAATGACGCCTGTTAAATTATTAAATAAATGGTCTCAAAATGAAAATTAAATGAGTACACTGAAGGCTGTAACACAAAACAAATATTGATTTAACTCAGTTAATATTCAGGGTAGAACAACCATGTAATAGACAATAATTTTAGAATATTAAAATTGAAGCAAGATTGATTCTTTAGCATTTTTAGATTCAATTCATAATAATGCAGATAGCTCGAATTTTCAGTTTTCCTCCTCTTCCTAGTATGATTTCAGCAATTACTGAATATTACCTTTAGTTTTGCTTGAAACCTCAATAGCTGATTTCCTTTAATAATTGCTAATCTAGCTAACACATTATCAATGCAAATGGAGAACAAAATTGAATTGCTTACTTGTAAGTTATGTTTGAGCTGCTGCTGTAGAGGAAGGCTATCCGTCGATGACAGAGAGTAAGAGTCATAGCCTGGATCACATTGGCTCCCTCCAGAGCTTGATTCTCCACCTTTCAAACTTGTTGGGCTCCGAGGAACAATATGAGTCCTGTGGGAAGCACAACCATGAGAAAGATAAAAGAAATGTCAATATTTTGAACAATAAACAATAGTAAACAAGGAGGTTATTGTATAGTTGTGGGAAAGTAGAGTCTATCGCACAGGTGCTCCTAAACTAAGCAGATTTCCCACATGATGGTATGACACACTAGTGATTTCATCTCACCATATATTCACTATTTCTAAATAATAATCCTATAAGTAGAAGTGGGGGGGGGGAGAGATACTAAGTCTGAAAACACGAAAGAACAAATAACTTGCTTAATATTTGAGCAATGAGAAATGTATAGAACAATAAACGTAGAACGTCAATAGTTTTACATTTTTTGATCTGACTCATAAGAAAAGAAATATTTTAAACTTCCAAATCCTCCCCCTCTAAAGCTCCCTATTCCTAGTCCAATTTTAGCCATTAACCCTTTCCTTACGCAGAGCCACTATAGTGGCTTTGCACAAGGAAAGGCTTAATGAATATGATCTTGAGTGTTGAATGAAACAGTTAAATATCAAGTATGTCATAGATCAAATAAATATTTTCAAGTCATGAAAGTACAATCTTAATTGACAACATCATCACATGATTTTGCATGTATCTCACCTAATAATCCCTTACGGGAAATCTGCTAAGAGATAAACCTGGAAGCATATAATAGCCTTCCTGTGTCAATTTATTACCAGCATTTTTTTATTTGAAATAAATGACCAATTATTATTATTTGTTATTTATTAAGGTTCACTTTTTGATACTATGGCTAATTGGGACAGATTATCTACAGGTTAACATCTTTTGCTATTTCTAGTCAGGGTGGAACTACGGATTTTATTTAATGAGTTGGTCACTAAATAAATTCCTATTTTCCCAGGCGAGAATCAAATTCACCACTCTAGGTTTACCATGTGAGATTAAGGCCAACACTTTAACTCACTTTGCTAAATCTGAGTATAATAAATAAATTCATTTATCATGTTTATATGATAACTTGGTGATAGCTGATTCAGTTTTATATTACTTTATTTTTATGATGTGTAATCATTTTGATTAAATGAGTAAGCATATCTCTTTTGTTAAGATAGAAGATGACTCCTGGACTGGGAACCACATTTATTAAAATCTTTTTCCTTTAGTTAAATTAATTGTCATCCAATTTCAAACTCATTCTAAATCATTTTAAAATGTAAATACACAATAACTCTAAAACAGATCAAATTTTCTAAACTATTTTAATTGTAAGTTTTAAATTGTTCCCAAAAAATTGTTTTTTTATCAATTGGAATTTAACAAAATGCATTCAGCTTAATTTTTCATGTAATACCAATCTGTCTGTAAGAGACTAGAAAAAAGCTAACAGAATTAAATACTTTATATATATATCATATTAGCACTGAATAATCATGACCAACAGACAGACATATTCATGTATAAAAATATGAGTAACTTCAAAAAAAAAAAAAACATATTACAAATTTACAATTATTTTAAAGTCTGAGAGACAGACCCTACTGAAAGGTACAAGTAATTTTGGGTGTTATTTCAAATCTAGCTTCCTAATGCCTGTCAATATAGTTCATAAAATGTTGAATTCTTATTTTATAATATAATAATAAAAGAGATTAATAACACATGCTATTTATTAAATTAAAATGCAATTATTCTTTTTTTAGCCAATCAGGAATGGTTATATACTTGATAACCTTTTCTAGCCAGGGTGGGACTAAGGTATTTATTTAGTGAATTTGTGTGTGAAAACTTCTTTTCTTATTAAAATTTACAGAATTAATAATAATTGTCTAGATAGTAACTTCCTCAGGATAAAGATTATAAACATTGGCTAGTCAGCTCATCTTAATCGTTGACCTGTTGTCAACAAATTTGATTGACAAAGTTGGTTTAATTTCATTAAAATTATATCTACAGATGTAGATATAATTTTAATGAAATTTAGAAAGGTAGTTTTGAGTGTTGGTGGTTTGGTAAAAGTGGACAAACGTTGACAATGCTGGTTTAGCAAGTAAATGTTGAACATAAGAGAATAATAATAACAGATTTATAGCAAAAAAGTGATCACAATTAAAAAAAATTTGAAATTGTAATTTTAGAGGGAAAGGAACCCCTTGATAAGAAGAGTCTTTGATATACGTTGGGGATTTTAATAAATAAATAAGATGTTTAAAGGAAGAAAAGAAGCTTTTGTTCTTTGACCCAGTATGGCTACATTTTCAAACAATGTAAACCCCCCCCCAAAAAAAAATAAAACTAAAATTTACCTATTTTGCATTTTGCCAAGAATGTATTGATAAGGATTCTCAAGAGAAGTTGAAGATGAGGAGGAAGCGCTATTTCTATCTCCGCTCCAGTTTCCAGAATCCCTCCTCACGAGTTCCTTTCGGCTCCACATTGCAGCTTTTTGCAGTCCTTGTAGGTTTTGATATTCACTCAAAACTTGCAGTGGCCGCTGTAACAATATTGGAATGAACAACAATTATTACAGAGTACAAAAACAATAAATCAAAATTTCAAAATACTCCAGCTCATTCATACAGACATTGTGGTAAATCCAATTGCATGCACACTGTGGGGACTACTAGTAATAAAAAAATCTGATACAGAAAACACATGGCTCCACATTGTACTCCTATTAAATGAATTTAATAAAATTTATCAGTAATTCAATTAAAATGATATCATTTAAAAGTTATGTATATCTCCATTCCAATGTATCGGATGAAAAATGTCATAAAACATAACTTATAGCTCTTTTTATGATAAAGAAAAATATAGTCTATACCAATTTTCTGTTTTTCTTTTCAAAAAAGAAATTTGAAATTTACTATTTTGCCCATTTTTAAACTGCTCTGTTCATGAAGCCTACTTCAATCAAAAAGAGAGGTACACAACAATGGCGCAGAAAAATAAGGGTTTACACGCACAGATATTATATTGCTCATACATAATGTTTATTTTGTAACATTTTCCAAGAGGAAAATTTGGAATGAGGTGGTTCTGGCTATATGGTATCCAGATGTACAATCTCACCTGTGTTAGCAATATAATGAAACCTTTTTGGAATTAATGTGTTTTATAATTGTTATTTTAATTGTTAGAAGGGATGAGACGTGCCCCTATGGTTTATTGTAAATAATGTAAAGGAAGGGTGAAAAAGTTTAAAGAGATTGATCTCTGTCTATTATAGTCAGATTACAAAAGTTAACCAATCTTGTTGAAATTTTAATCTTCTACAACTAAGCAAGTTATTTGTATTTTTATGTTTTCTTCCCTTTATAAACCCTGACTTGTAATCATCTGATTTTTCTTTGAGTAACTGAGTTGATAGATATATCTATTGTTAAACTTCATGAGGGAAATCTGCTTAGTTTATACAGCCCCTGCATGATATATTTTTTTACATATTTCATATAAGGGCTTTTAATTATTTAATTTTCTGTATATAATAAAATACAGTTTAATATAAAGTCATAGATAAAAAGACTTGAACAAAGCATTGTTACCTGTATGCTATCGTTGGTCTGATCTGGGTTGGGAGTAACAGCTCGCCTCTGAGCTAGAGTTCCTAAGCTGGGCTTCTCAGGGCTGGGAGTGAGGGACCTCCTGCCTAGGGGTGGTTTGGCTGTAGCTGCTACTGTAGTAGTTTTAGGTGCAGTCGATGCATCTACAGGACTACCGTCTGGAGCAGCAAACAGAAGCAGGAGCGGCTGGTATCGCCCTCTCCGGCATTTATCTACCACCTGCAAATCATCAACCGATAAGTATGTTCAACAAATGAAATGTATTTTGATTTAAAATTAAATAATACTTGTTCTAAGTTGGTGTTCTCGTAGGTGGAAGTGATTCTCTTGCAGGTAAAGGATAAAAAATGGCCACACTTCTACAGTAACAATTTATTAAAACGACAGAGCACTTTCGATTCAGTGCAATTTATTTATTTAAATAAAAAAATGGCCTGTTAATGTGTGGAAGTTTTTTTGTGATGTTATTGCACACACACACATCCGCACATACATAAATATGAAGGGAAGAAAAAATGATAGTAATAATTTAAAGCTATATATAAATGTAATGGTATAAAATGCATTTAAAAAATGAAATGTTATTTATTAACATCACTTCGTGCCACTATTTCTAGCCAGGGTCGGACTAACAATTTTATTTAATGAGTTTGTCACTAAATAAATTCCTATTGCCCAGGTAAGAACTCAAATCTCTGGATTAGCCATTGAGATTAAGATCAACCCCTTAACTCACATGGCTAACATGAACCCACCAAGAGTATTAAACATGTTGAGTGAAATAATTTAATTTTTGGAGTTGACAAGTACTAAATTTGTTATGTTGGTTTTATTAAAATATTACTGCTTAATATAATATTATATTTATACTTATTACTTAATCTATATTTTTAATAGGAACATTTCTTTTTAATTAATCTCATTTCAAATATATAGTCAATCTTCAAAAGGTTATTCAGAATAAGACATTTTATAAACCATTTTGCAATTTCATTGGTTGTATTTCATTATTAATTTAAATCCATAATAAAAAGAATTCCCAGTTGAATACAATCAAATAATTTAGAGGAAACACAATTCAGTTCAAAGGAAGGGCAGAGTTCAGATTTCAAGGTAGGAACGAATCATGATGGCCATGACCCAATGGTTCAGGGATATAGAAGGTGTGGTTTATTCCTTACCAGTGAAATATATTTATATATAATTACTGCAATCTAACATGGAACTGATATATTTAGAAGATTGCCTATATTTTTGAAATGAGATTAATTACAAAGAAAATAGTACTTGATAATTCCCAAAATGAAATGATTTATGAAACCGTAAATCAGATGATATTTTTAATATTCTTTCACAAACAACATGGTGTTATCAGGATAGACACATGAGTTAAGGCGGTCTTAAATTCAGTTCTCAAACCTTGAGTTGTGAGTTTGATTCTCACCTGGGCAATAGGAATTTATTTAGTGAAGAATTCATTAAATAAAATCCTTAGTCCTGCCCTGGCTAGAAAAGGGTGGTGTATTATAGACAATAACAACAACAAACAACAAAGGTTTCAAAGTAAGAAATATCAATATAAAAATTGGTAATACCATAAATGAAAGGGTGAAGTAGTTTCGTTACCTACACAGCATTATTAATCAAGATGATAATAGACGTGAGGTTGACAACAAAAGGAGAATTTTAACATAGAGAAATTATAGACATTAAAACGCCTAATGGTCTTTTGTTTGGAGTGTACTGCTTTTTCGGCAAATAAAGATGAACTCTTCACAGGCAATATAGTTCTATTAAACAGACATTATATTTAAGGAATAAAAGGGCTTATAAATGTAATAGTTGCCATTTGACTCTTACAATAAAGCACATGCAAGACTGCAAGAGATGATTTTTATATACACTATGACTTATAGGAATTACTTATTACATACCGCTCACTATACAAGGAACCTTTAAAATACATCAACATATTCACAAAAATTTAGTTTTTATCACACAAAATTCGGATTTTAAAATTTTTATATTTTACACTTTAAATTTAATTTTACAATCTCCTGGTGTGCGCATTTGAGTGTATTGTTTCTGTGAGCGATTTAAGTGTGCATACATAAGTGTAAGCAAGAGAAAGTTGTATGCAAATATTTATCTATAGTATTTTCATTTTATCTATCTTATCTATATATAATTTATTTTACTAAAAAATTTAATTTTATTATTTTAAGTATTTAAATATTAGAAATCAGAATTTTCCTCTAGTCTACTGTGATTTGTTCTATTCATTGTGTTTTTATTTTTATACCTTACATCAGTTTTTGTCCTTTTGTTTTGTTTTCTGGTTTTTAATGTGTTATTGTTATTTCAGTTAATTTTCTTGTAACAACACTACCAGTTAATTTATTGAAGAACACTACCAAAGCTACGAAGTTCCAAATAAATAATTTAAAATAAAATTTTCAAAAGTGTCACTGAATGTCTTACCTGATCCCATTTAGGCCCAACTTCTCTCACATTAGCATCATCGAAATAGATCCAAATTTTCAGTTTGGTGTGGAAGAAAAATGTGGAATAGTGTTTTCCGTAATATGTGACAACTCCAACAAGCTGATGTGGAGTGTTGTTGTTAGGGCTCGGATTGGGAGTGTGGAATACTTCTGAGAGTCGGAGAGTTGTCCGCAGCGTTCCAAGCAGCGACATGACGTGCTCTAAAGACGGCCTCTCACTGTCCCACACTATTCCCACTGACACAATCTCGGGGTGGTTCGTGAGCGTTCTTCGAATTTGTATTTTCGCACCGCAAGCACTCTACAAAAGAGAACAAAGTATTAGTTTGATTAAAACAAAAAAGAAACAACAAAACATAGAGAAACAATGAAGAGTAACATACCGGGCAATCTCGAATGTCCCCCATGCCTCCTGCTTTCTTCAGCAGCTGTCCAAATAAATCTGGGTGTGTAGGGATTGGCGCCTGTTTCGCTTGAGATATTAAAGCTGATGCTGACACATAGTGCACCATCTGTAAGACAAAACGCAGAAACATTAACTCAATATATGAGCATTCTCACCAATACATTTTCATCTAACAGTTAAAAGTCCGTAATGCAGGGGCTGCATAAACTAAGCAGATTTCCCATGTGCTAGTATAACACACAGCTCATCTCATATCATCATCAACTCCTTATTTCTCTCGTAATAAGAAGTCTATGCAAACAAAATATGAAATGTTGCTGAACAAATGAACGTTTTCGAGGTAAAAAAGCATTTGCATGTACCGCACACAGGAAAAGTTCAATGAAAAAAATATTTGGTATTTAAGCTTTCAATAAAGTGGTTCATGATATAACAGCTTATTGTTAATATGACTTTAGTAGAAGTAGGGGTTTACTGAAGGCCAAAAACTAAAAAAAAATGCAAATATCTCGGTTAATATTCATGATGGAGATACTAAGTACATAACAATATTGATAGGTATTAACTCTTGCAATAAGATTGGTTCTATACAATTCTTCGATCCAATGCAGAACAGAAATATGTTGAATTTTCAAGCCAACCCCCTTCATTCAGACCAATTTCAATCATTAACGAACTTGATCTTTAGTTTCACATAGATCTCTTATATATCGAGTTTGGTAACAATAAGACAATAATTGAGACCACTAGAGTGCTAACATACAAATATATATATATATATATATATATATATATATATATATATATATTACTTTGAACGAATATTATCTTCATTATCTAATAAGTAGGATTAATGGAAATTTTCAGAAAATCACGTCATGAGTACAACCTTAAGGGAAACCTGCTTATAGATTTAGAATTCTACGAAACAATTTATCATTATATTTGCTTACACCAGGGGTCTCCAAACTTTCCAGCCTTAGGGCCATACTGATTACTCCAGTAAGTTCCGAGGGCCAAAACCATATTATCATTGTTGCCGGTGGTAAAAAGTGAAATAGTCCACTGATGAAAAAAGAAGTCCGAAAAAGTACGCAACGTTTAAAAAAGGCTGCAAATCGGACTAAGTCTGCAAAACGGCAACACTGCATATTATTAATTTTCCTGTCATTATCTGTAATTTCTAGATTAGTCGTAGAGTACGAGCCATGAGGAGTAACGCGACACGACATCTGGTGGACACAAGCTGAAATAGGTAGTACCTGTAGTATTTGGATTCATTTCAATAATTTGTTAGTTATTATATACTGAAGTTAAATTTCCTGCATATTATACATGTCTTTACTCATTACAATTCTGTGTTTTTTGATCCAACTTATCACAAAAACAATAAGCCTACAACAATGTTATGAGTAGTTAGCCCATGACCATATCAATGTAGATGCCATATTAATAATTATTTATTCAACATAAAATTAGAATACTTCAGTAAACTAAATTTAATTTGCTATAAAAAATATGTTCTCTGAAAGGAGTTTTCAAGTATGCTATGCTAGCTCTCCTCGGGCCGGACAAAATATGTCCGCGGGGCAGATGTGGCCCTCGGGCTGTAGTTTGGAGACCCCTGGCTTACACTAATCCCTTAAGGAAACTCTGTCCCGGTTAATTACGTTAAGTATACCTGAGTAAATGGAAGAGGTTCTGAGGTGGCACCACAAGCTCCGCAGACGCTCTGCTCGACTAAAGTCATAGCAAATTTCACATGAGGGATGCAATGGCCTGCGCTGCACAGGTCTTCAGCTTCAGTCGATGCTAAATGGAAGTGGATCCTCAGCAAGATGTTTTCCTGTAACAGTAAAAAGTATTCAAAATTATAACAAACAAGTTAGTGTTGTGATTTCGTCAGCATATATTAAATTCATACAGCAGTATCAAAACGGAAAATGAACAAGCCAGCAATCAATCTCTGTACGGAAATTCCCCCTGTATATCAGGAATACAACTTCAAATACATTTCCAATAAATCGAAATTATACTTTAAGATAAATAAATAAACATAATGGTACTGAAAGAGATGTTCAGGAAGTAGAGTTTACTGAAGGCTGAAAACAAGAAAGTACTAATAACTCCTTTTATATTTCAGTCAAGAGACAATTTATAGATCAACAATAGTAGAGCATCAACGGTTTAACAAAATTTGTTCTATAACATTTTTCGAGCTGACTCATAATAACAAAGATATTATGAATTTTCGAATTCCCTACCAACCCCCCCCCCCTATTCCGGGCCCTATTTCAGCCATTAACTAATATGATCGTTAGTGTTAACAGAAAAAGTTCAATATCCGGTTTGGTATAGAAGAAATAACCATTTTCGAGTTAAGAACTTAAAATCTTAATTGATTAAGTCATCACTCAACGTGTTTGCATGTACCTCACACAGTAAAAATTCAGTGAAAACGATATTTGGTATTTAGCTAAGAAAAAGAGATTCATGATATAACAGCTAATTGTTAATGTGACATGAGTGGGAGTGGGGGTTTAGTGAAGGCTAAAAATTAAGTCCGTCACGCAGGGGCAGCGTAAACTAAGCAGATTTCCCACGTGAAGTTTTACAATAGAGAAATCTCCATACGAGAGCCGAGAGTTAAGGAAACGACCAAACTAGCTTTTGGTGGGAAAGCCTAGTAAGCCGCCCAGTTTTAATAAAAATGCAAATATCTCGGTTAATATTCAAGATATGAAATAAATGTATATAACAATATTTATAGTGAATTTAATTTTCAATAAGATTGATTCTGTACAATTTTTCGATGCAACGTATAGTAACGGAGATATTTTGAATTTTTGAAACCCCCCCCCCTCTCACGGGTCCGATTTCAGCCGTTAACGAACTTGATCTTTCTTTTTACATAAAACGACTAAATATCGAGTTTGGTAACGATCAAAAAAAAATTGCGACCGCTAGAGCGGTAACAGACAAATATATATATATATATATATATATATATATATATATATATATATATATATTCACAGTTTTGTACGGACGTCATTTTCGTCATCTACTAGATAGGATCGCTGGACATATGAAGAAAAATTTCAAAAATTCCGTCATGAGTACAACCTCAATAGCTGATTTCCCTTAAGGGAAATCTGCTAAAAACATCTTAATATTCATGATAAGGAGAATAAGTATAAATTAACATTGATAGACAATAAGATTGGTTCCGTACAATATTTCGATCCGTCTTGTAATAACGAAGATATTTCGATTTTTTCCGTAACACCCCCCCCCCTCCGTGCCGGCCTGATTTCAGCCATTAACGAACTTGATCTTTAGTTTTAAATAAAACGCTTATGTATCGAGTATGGTAACGATTAAACAAAAATTACGGGCGCAAGAGCGGTAGCAGACAAGTGTATATATATATAATTTTGAACGGACCTCATTTTCGTCATCTCCAAGGTAGGATCGATGGACATTTGAGGAAAATTGTCAAAAACCGCGTCAAGAATAGCACCTCAATAGCTGGGAAATCTACTAAAACTTCAGACATTCACTCCCATGAAATATGTTTCATAGAGTAAACATACTATTGTCAATTCTGCAACACGGAGCCACTTGTATTCAACGACCAGCCAGCATTTACTGACAGATTTGACATTTGTATTATTATACAACTTACTGGCGCAAACAACTTGATATGTTTAACAAACTTAATTACGGTTCCGTTTGATAGGCTTGCATGGAGGGGGATTGTCAATCAGGAGAGGTAACAGTTCCGAAGAGCATTGAAGCTGGCGGCAATGGCTGGTCCATGGAGGATCGAAAAGGCACGCAATTCGAGGCACGCGTGGCGAATGTGACACGCAGCCAACCTCTTTGTATTGGAGGCTGACACAGAAAAAAAAAATCGAGAAAAAGCGGCACAGCGCGGGAAAAAAATGTCACTTCTTCAACATCTAGCGCACTTGGCGAAAACCCCGCCAAGAAAGAGCTCTTAAATTTGCAGGAACCCAACTTATTTATTAAATTCAAATGAATTCTACTGTGATCCTAAATTTCTTGTCAAGTGTTTGACAAGGAAACCTTTATAAAGGGTTATCGAATTCCTTGAAATGATTCTATGCAAGCTCATCACACAGGATCTGCCTAAACTAAGTAGATTTCCTCAAAGTTCGGTAGATCCATAGATACGCCATCTCATATATTCTATATCTATATTTCTGTCCTACTATTACACTCTGTAGAAAAAACTTGAAATTTGAGTCGGACTATAGGAGCGGGGGTTTAGCCGAAGGCAGAAAACTAAATACTTTAAATAGAACAACAATTGTTGGACGCGATTTTAAGCAAACAAGATTTGCCGTTTGAAATATTTCGAGTCGACCCATCTAACAAATATATTCATGAATGTCTCTATGAATATATTCTGGACCTCAACTCCTCTCAGTCCGATTTTGGCCATTGACGAACTTTATCTTTAGTTTTACACGAAACTTTCAAATATCATGTTTGGAAGCAATGCAACAGGAAGCCCGAAAAGCAGGAGCTAAGTATTAGGTGCCTAGAATTAAGGGGGCGTGTTTTAGTTTATATATTAGCAGATTTCCCTTAAGGGAAATCAGCTATTGAGGTTGTACTCATGACGGAATTTTCGAAATTTTTCTTCAAATGTCCATTGATCCTACCTTGTAGATGACGAAAATGAGGGCCGTTCAAAACTGTATATATATTTGTCTGTTACCACTCTAGCGGTCGCAATTTTTGTTTGATCGTTACCAAACTCGATATTTAGTCGTTTTATGTAAAAATTTCGTTAACGGCTAAAATCGGACCAGTGGGAGGGGAGGGGGTTTAGAGGGGAGGATTTTCGAAAAATGAAATATTTCCGTTACTATACGTCGGATCGAAAAACTGTACAGCATCTATCTTATTGCCAATTAAATTTACTACAATTATTGTTATATACATGTATTCTCTATCTTGAATATTAACCGAGATATTTGCATTTTTATCAAATCTCGGCGGCTAACGGACGGGTGACTTTCCCGCCAAAAGCTAGTTCGGCCGTTTCCTTAACTGCTCGACTCTCGTGAAATTTCTCTATTGTAAAACTTCACGTGGGAAATCTGCTTAGTTAACGCAGCCCCTGCGCGACGGACTTTTTTAGACTGATTATAGTCCTTGTACTATTGTTTAAGATCTGGCTCCTTGCGGAAATGAAACAAGTTCCGTCATGAGTTCAACCTCAGCAGCAGATTTCTCTTAAGGAAAGTGTTCTAATAAAATTAGATTGTAGTGTAATTATGCTGACATGTAAAAAGCATTAAGCTAAAAGCATAAACGCATTTTTTATTATTATTTATTAACGTCCACCTTTTGCAACTCAGGCTAATTGGGACGGGTTATCTACAGGTTACCACCCTTTTCTAGCCAGGGTGGGATTTTAGGATATTATTTAATGAATTTCGTCACTAAATAATTTCCTTTGCCCAGGCAAGAATCGAACTCGCCACTCTAGGTTTGCCATGTGAGATAAAGGCCAACGCTTTAACTCGCATGGCTAACCTGAGCCCCACGCATTTTTTAGCATTAAAAAATAAAAAAAGAACCTCCCGCCATAGAAATTTAGTTGATTAAACAACTCGCTTAGAGATATAAAGAATATTTTACTTCCTCTAGCATTTCTGTTAAGCCCAGACTGGTCTAGTTTTAAACAGTATGATTCACAAGAATTTGAAGGAGTTTTTGAGTAATTCTGTCATGTGTTAACCTCAATAGCTCCTTTCTCTAAAGAAGAATCGCTAAACTTATGATCGCTAGCGTTTTAGAGACATTTGCTGCCCATAAGGGAAATCTGAGAGGAGTAAAATGTGTTAATTATTATATATGGAATATATGAGTATATGATGAACTCACAAAGCATTCGGCGGCATCGTCCATGAAGCCAAGCTGAAACCTCTGCTGGTCGAAGAATGATTCGGCAAGTGCACGCCTGAGTGCATCTGGTGGCAATGCACTCTCATGGCTGAACTGCAACTGCGAAAATAGCTCCTGAAAAAAGAAAAGAAAATGAGATTAGAAGGATCGTTTTTTTATTTTAGTTTAGTTTATTTTCTATCAAAGTCTTAAGTATTCAATAAACTAGTAAGTGCGTAAAATTCATGTGAAAGGGACAGTTGATGAATAGATTTTTATAATTATTATTTCATTAGTCTATTGTATACACAAAGTAACAAACAAATCGACAATTCTTCCTTTCATGTTGCTTACCAAAAATGATCAAAGTTTATTTAATATCAGTTAGCTATATAGTTAGTAATTACCATATTTGCTAGGGCGTTAAGAAACATCCCAGAAAGAAGTCTTATCACGAAATTAAAATATTGTACGATCCTGGTTAGGGTAGTGGATAATATTCAAGGCATATGAGCGTTTTATAAAGAAAATGCAGTGCAAGTCAATTTGAGTCATGTTTTACTGTTTTTAAGTGGATCCTTTATATCCTCTCATGTCTTCATTCGGATGGTCTTATGAGATGATGAACCTTGTTCTCTCATCAACCTTGGCAAAGATAATCCCAGACTTCCTCCGGATAGGCTGATGAGGAGATGAACCTTGTTCTCTCATCAGTCTAGCCGGAGATATTCTTCAGACTTACTGTGGATTGACTGATGACAGGAGATGTACCTTGTTCTCTCATCAGCCTTGGCAAAGATAATCCCAAACTTCCTCCGGATAGGCTGATGAGGAGATGAACCTTGTTCTCTCATCAGTCTAGCCGGAGATATTCTTCAGACTTACTGTGGATTGACTGATGACAGGAGATGAACCTTGTTCCCTCATCAACCTAGACAAAGATAATCCTCAGACTTCTTCCGACTAGTCTGATGACAGGAGATGAACCTTGTTCTCTCATCAGTCTAGCCGGAGATATTCTTCAGACTTACTGTGGATTGACTGATGACAGGAGATGTACCTTGTTCTCTCATCAGCCTTGGCAAAGATAATCTTCAGACCTCTTCCGACTAGTCTGATGACAGGAGATGAACCTTGTTCTCTCATTAGTCTAGCCGGACATATTCTTCAGTCATACTATGGATTGACTGATGACAGGAGATGGACCTTGTTCTCTCATCAACCTTGGCAAAGATAATCCTCAGACTTCCTCTGGATAGGCTGATGAGGAGATGGAACTTGTTCTCTCATCAGTCTAGCCGGAGATATCCTTCAGTCTTACTGTGGATTGACTGATGACAGGAGATGGACCTCACATCAACCTAGGCAAAGCGAATCTTCAGACTTCCTCCGGATAGGCTGATAAGATGAACCTTGTTCTCTTATCAGTCTCTTAGCCGGAGATTTTCTTCAGTCCCACTTCTCTAGCGAAGCCCAGAACAGCCGTAAATGACTATTGAAGCTCAATTTCCGATTGGAACTACTGTCGAGTAAAGAAATTTTAGTGGAATCCCTAGTCAATTCTATAATATGAGTTGAAAATGAGAGCAAGGAATTATGTGTTACAAGTGGAGTTTGGTCATCAACAAGATGTTCCATAATAGGAGCTCAAATGTGCGCAGATAAATATGAATGAATTCATCGTTTCATTAAATCTCCATAGATCAGTGCAGCTGATATAGTGGGATTTAGTTAGTTTCCACCCTTGAGTAAATAAGGCTTTGTTTTCCCGCCGAGAGAGGGCATTGCCTGGGAGCGATGGGAAAATGGGAGCAGGCTATTAATGAGAGCTGTAATAAGGCTTTCCTTTCACACGATCCGAAGGCGGTGTGGCTCCGACTAGCAACAGGTGACTCACCACGATCTACAACTACAACCAGGAGTCGAGGGTTTTGGATGTTCTAGATAAATGTGGGACGTTGGTCCAAAATAGACTCCCTTTGGTTCAACAGCTCACGAAGGGACTAGGCCTGCCATACAAAAGATTTATTCGAAATGCAATCAGTTAGCTTGTAGCCCCACTGCGATATTTTGGGTGCATTACAGATCAAAGATACCTACTTCTTTATCTATGTACTAGTTACTCATTGCTTCACGGTATGCCCTCGGAGCTTAGTATCCACCCAGACAAACAAAATCTATTTTGTGTAGAATCCCCTGTCTTGGATCTGCCATTTCAATAAGCTGTATAGTTCTTTCTTCTCTGTTCTAAACAAATAACATCAAATAATTCTCAGCAGTAGTTTAAAATTTCTCATTTTGAGCACATTTACCTTTAGGTAAATCAGCTAGCGAGGTTGTACTTGTAACGCGATTTTTGAAAAAAAAAAAAAAAAAAAAATGTCTTTAAATCCTTACATGACAATAAGGAGGCTGAACCAAAATCGCAGGAAATAACACTTTAAGACTGGCAACACAATTTTGACTATGCATTATATTTTTTGATAAGAACAAAGGAGTTCACGATTTTATATTTTACTAGTTTTCTTAACTCCCACTCGCCATGGCCCAATTATCCACAATGAACTTGATCTTGTAATGAATAAAGGAGCATTGCGCCCATAAATTAATTGGCTTAAAAGAGGTTGAGAATACTAACTAATATATGATATGTGCGTGCAGAGTTTACCATATGATTATTAAGACCTATGATTAACCTCTCCAGTGTAACATGAGTTGTGTTGAAGCTAGATGTAATCAATATATTCTTGTTTGGCTATCAAGTCTCGTTATTATTAAGATTCATTAAAACACATTCAATACTCAGCAGTAAATACCATACAATCGTATTGTATAGACTTGAGTATAAAAATATGGAATATTAGAACGAACGAAGGAGTTCAACAGACATGTCCTTTATCTAAAGTAGGGTGAATAAAGGCCAGCATTGTATCCTTTGATGTTAAAAGTATTTCTCCAAAAAGAACAGACTACAGAATCTCTCCTCGCCAGTCTTCCTGAAGCCTTTGTTATTGGATATGCCCATGAATATGCCAACTGATTGCTCTTCTGAACTTCTTCCTTCTACCCTTGTACATTTCCTTGGAAATCGGAGTTTCCTGTTCAAGGGGTTAACTACTGAGCGAATCCTGAAGTCGAATACAAGATTGAATGGGATAGTTCTGAACAACTACTATATATCTTACATCATACAAAGTGTAAAAGGTGTAATAGAAGCTATGTATTTTCAAAACCTTGGAATAGTAAAATGGAATGAGTGTTGCTTCTCTTCTAGCACTATGATTACCGTGAAACGCAGCCTTTGTCTAGGACGCAATTGCTATTCACAATATGAAGGTCTTGAAATAAATACAAATTATGATAATGTACAGCGATTTGCAATGATGCAATAATTAATCTCAGGTTCACGGCACAACTTGCAATGAGCTAGTAATAGCAAATAGTTGTGGCGAAGCTATTTTCCTGAGACTTCTCAAGATGAAATTGTGTAAGTTTTAACGTTGGAGATCTTTGTCTTAACAAGTGAATGGGTGACCGGCCTAACTGCTGCAAGTCAATGACTTCCATTACCTCCAATTAAGTACTATTAAACAGTAGTGCCGATACTAATTACTATAAACGTCCTAACGTCCTGGGAACAAGCCTTATCAAATTATTTGTATTGTCAAAATTTACATTTTGAAACCCATCTTAAAACAGACTAGGCTCAATGGGCTGCTAAGTGGATGGGTGACCGACTAATACAAATAAACAACAAATTCAATTACCTGCAAATACTAGGGGGAAAACCATCCTTTTAGTAGGCTCCACGGATCAAGATGTTGAAAATATTAACATTTATTAGTAGAAGGAACATTTGGTCGATAAATGGATGGGTGACCGTCATACAAATGGAAACAATTTTCCTTCGCCACCCCCACGGATCCACAACTTCGCAAAAAGTCCACTGAGAGCAACTTGAATGATGAATTAGTAAAATGTTTCATAGAAGGTCAAATACAAATATGACAGGGATAGATAAACCTCTGCAATTGACCACACCTTATGCAGCCATGAGAATTTATTTATTTCGTGTTCTTTTCCATAGTAAACCTTAGAAAAATGGAATTGGGGTACAGTTTAGCTACGTGAGGTAAGGCATTGATCTTAATGGTAATTTGGTAATCCTATAGTCGTGAGTTCGATTCTCACCTGGACAAGAGGAATTTATTTAACAAGCAACTCATTAAATAAAATTCTAAGTGCAACCTTGCATAGAAAAGGATGGTAATCTATAGACAAGCCGCCCTAATCAGCACGAATTGGACATTAAATAATAACAAGTCAGGGTTGTTGGGGATAAAATAATTTGCGTACTTGATAGAGAAATTTACAATTTTATATTTTACTCCTCTGAACACCCATTCCAGCTGGAATAATTCCGAGGACTGATCATTGTGAAACTAAAATATCGAGCATTGCGAAATCTTGTCCTCTATAAACTGCAGTTCGCGACAAAAAACCAAGGTGCAAAAACACCAAAACCAATCTTGATTGATTCAAGTGTTATTTATTAACGTCCGTTTTGTGCTACAAATTGAAATTGAGATCAATAACTCACTTAGGTGAACCCTTTATTTTTTAATCGCTTTACATGTTTCATGCAATGGAAGAAAAGGCTTCATTAACGCGGACGTGTTTATAGGTTTTCAATGGTGATCAAGTCGAGCTGCATTCCGTTGGCATTTTGCCACAAACAGCACATCATCCAGGCACCGATTAGAGACAAGCAACGCAAAATTATTGGATTGACATGATGGATGTCTTGAATGAAGCTAGTTTAGTTTACCAATACTTCCTCATCGCCGGCGATACCTGGATCAGAGAGAGACCGGAAAGGATTCGAGCTAGAGGCATGCTGGGTATTTCCCCCTCGCGGCCCGGGCACCTCCTTCTAAGAACTAGCAAAGGATCCTTATTCTCAGAGGTAAAAGCCCACTTTCACGCCACCCATTGTTCAACTCTGCATTGATTTTGTTGTACTCCTTGCTATTTGTCTCTATCCCTTGTCCGGATAGATAAAGGAAAATCATACAGAAATATGCCACAACACGGAGTATTCACAATAAGCCTGAATGGGAAAGAGGACGCTGGAATCTCGGGACGCTTTTCAAAATGGATTCCACAAATAATGGTTTGGTTTTATAAGCGACTTTTATTACTGCGAAGGACTCATTGTCGGGGGAATAATGTAAATGCTCAGATCGTATTAAACCGCAGATGTTTGAATAAGACTTTTTACTACAAAAAACTTAATAATTGCGAAGGTCAAAATTTCATGAACTTCTTTCATAGCGACAATCATTTTTATGAACCCCAGGGATTTACAACCTATCTGTTACACAAGACTACCTATTTAAATCATTAACCGACCACTCACAAAGAAAACATGAGTATTGGGCACCAGGAACTTCATAAAGGCATTTGCGGAAAGGCAACAGACAACCGAAGTGTAACAGTATCGAATGTCAGCTACGGGGTTAAAGAATTGGCCTAAATCTCACTTAATAGGTCTAAAATCGTGATTCCAACCTGGGCAATAGGAATTTATTTAGTGAC
This sequence comes from Riptortus pedestris, assembly GCA_019009955.1. Classification (NCBI taxonomy): domain Eukaryota; kingdom Metazoa; phylum Arthropoda; class Insecta; order Hemiptera; family Alydidae; genus Riptortus; species Riptortus pedestris. Next base: position 250,481,863 of record CM032228.1, read on the forward strand.
GAACTCAATTAAATAAAATCCTTAATTCCACCCTGCCATGAAAAGGGTGGCAACTTGTAGATACCCTGTCCAAATTTGCCCATAGTAACATAAAGTGGACATTAATAAATAAAACAACAATGGGTTCCCTATTCAAGAGGGCTTTTAGCAGATTTCCCTTAGGGAAGTTCTATTTGTGACCAGTGGGAGGAGTGGTTAAGAGGGGGGATTTTCGAAAATAAACATAAATATATACGTCGGATCGAAAACCAATCTTATTGCAAATTAAATTTACTATAAATATTGTTATAAGCATTTATTTTGTATCTTGAGTATTAACCAAGATATTTGCATTTTTGTTAAGTGTGTGCGGATAACTGGCGAGATGAGAACGGCCAACGTCGGGTCTTTTCCTGATTATCCCCCGAAAGCTAGTTCGGCCGTTTCCGTAACTGTTCGGCTCTCGTGAAGAAATTGGTTTAGAGACTCGTAACTACTACTGTTACTAGTATGCTGTTACTCTGTTGTAAAACTTTACGTGGGAAATCTGGTTACTTTACGCAGCCCCTGCGTGACGCACTTTTAATATGAGTAATTTCACCTTATGAATCAACCTCAAAAGCTGATTCCTCGAGTTGTTTTTTTTTGACAGACATTGGTTTCTAGCCGTACTTTTTGTTTGTCATTAAACAGACTCGGTACTTAAACTTTCCGAGTAAAAATTAATATCGAGCTCGTTAATAGCCGAAATTGGACTAATATGAAAAAGGGGGATAGCAGAAGTACAAATGTGCAACGGTTCCGTTATATGATTCGGATTGAAAAACGTTTTATTTTAAGTGTTGATGACAAGGCATTGTCTTAAGGGAGTCTTATGTATTTAGCTTTAAGTAAACACTCAGTGATTTTCACTGCAAGAGGCTATATCAATGAAAATCTCATTTCCTTCTCACAATGTCATGAGTTGTTCTATTTAAGGAGGAAGAATAGAATACAGCCACTGAGTGTAACGAACATTTTTTTACAATGACAAAGACATATCAAGACTCGATCCAACATTTGGAGAATAGGACAATCGCACAACGAGAAAAGACGTAGAGAACAGAGAACACTTGTTGCAACACATTTTGTACACAGATTAACACGGTGAATTTAACGATGGATTATAATAATAATAACGTTGCATGGTTCCTTTAGCGTTTAGCACGGCTATGTAACGCTCTGTTTGTTATACAAGAGAGGTTATAGATAACGAAGGTACCTCAGTGGGTGTTCCGCAGGGGTTACTCCTCTCACCGCTCTCTTTACATACTATTAGCAAACTGTACCAACCTAGTATTTACAATCACCGCACTCTTACGTTTATTTACTCTACTATTGCGGTTCCTCGGGGTTTAAGACGGAGGAAAACCTGAATCGCCTAGTAACTGTCCACATAACTCCATTATCAAACCCTACCGGGGCCAAGGGTGGGAGATAACCACGTAACAGAGGTTGAAAGGCTTGAAAGTAAGGTTCTGAGAGTATCGTTAGCCCTAAAATGGGATGTGCATTTGGAACTCTTGAGAAAGAATACAAGAGAAGAAGGCAGTGACTAAAAAACGGTTGTGGTTCGACGTAGTGAATTCGAAAGTGATAAGACACTGAAGGAAGCAGAACTTGACGCAGCAAAACACATCAGTGGGTTTACCAATATGAAAAGAGTATTATCCGCGTACCCAAGTGGTCCCACACTGTAGACAATGTCTTTCGCTTTTGACTTTTAGGAATTCAGTAGATTCCTTTAAGGAAAATCAGCTTTTGAGGTTGTACTCATGGCGCGATTTTCGAAAAATTTCTTCAAATGTCCATCGATCCTACCTCGATGACGTACATGAGGTTCGTTCAAATTTATATATATTATACGTACTTATGCGTTTACAGTCAGAATAGGCAATAAGATGAGATCACTGGTGTGTCTTACCAGCACACGGGAAATCTGCTTATTTACGCATACCCTGCTAATCGCCCGTGACTAATTTTATTATGAAGAAGAATAGAAGTTTACTTTGAATACTATCAGCACAAACTATAATCGAAATATATTCTATAGTGAAGGAATTATGCTACTCTGGACGCAAAACTATAATATAATTATCGTGAAGTGAGTAGTTTGTTTTTTATTATTATACTCAGAATACTGTCCTCTGCAACATACTCTAATTACCCTACAGTCAGAATGGATTTATTTATATAATTGTGAATAATATCAATTGGGACATTTGTACAATTATCCAACAGTAAAAGACATTTTATTTTACTTTGAACTAATCGTACAGTGAGCGAATGTGTTTAGCCCAGAGTATAAATCACCAGTAACTATTATTCAATAATCCTACAGTAAAAAAATAATCAATTTTACTCTGAACCAATTATTGTGCAGAGAGAAGAAGTTGGTTTTATTCTAAAAAATATCAGCAGGACCTATAATCTACAGTGAGTAACGATTGCTCATCTTATTCTCATTACTATATTCTGAAACATTAATCCAGATACCCAACAGTGAGAAGTTATTTCACACTGAATAACAATCAGCAAAAAATATAATCTAATTCTCGTACAGTGAGAGTTTGTTTATTGTACTCTGATTACTGTCTTCTGCAACATAATGAAATTATCTTACAGTGAGTTGAGTTCATTTTATTAGGAATACTAATCTAACTAGAAACTAAAATCTAATTGTATTACAGTTAGAAAAGATTTGTGCCATGTTCTGAATACTATCAGCAACAACTGTAATCCAATTATCCAATAGTGAGGGGCATATTTTATTCTGAAACTTTCATAGAAAGTTGATACCAGTCAGCTGTTAATGGTGGACTATAAGGCTCCAACAGCTGGAGCGAGGTCAATCCAACAGTGTTGCAACATTATAAATAAAAACAGTTCTATTTGTGATAAATTGCTTTCAGATATGGTTTAAATCAGTTTTTTCTTCCCTCATTGCACTCGGAACTGAACTGAAAACTGAACAGAGGAGATCGTGCAGATCGTGACCAGTTGGCCCTCACGATCTGTTCCATTTGGGACCAAGACTCCTTCCTACGCAACTCTCCATGCGCATAATTGCGAACGTGCGAAGGCGTTCGAAAGGGCTTTCCTAGAACCATTTTGATCCGATTAACATTAGCTCTGTAGGTTCATTCTAATGGTGAAAACTTTCTTGTCGCATGGGACATATCTATCTATAATTAGAAATCAATTTTAATCATATGTTTCAGCTAAGGAATTATGAACTGCACTTGGAGTGGATATGAAAATCTTTGGTGGTTAGTCAAGAGGTTGTTGTCTACCATATATGAGGTGACACTGAAGTCCCAAAACATAAACTTCTTTACAATATTAAGCGATCGAAATTGCAGGATCTAGAAAAGGGGAAAGTTGTGATATCTTCCTGCATTCTATTTTAATGGAAGAAGACTACATCCCCAACCTCTTCATTCTCAGTTGCCTAACGAAAAGGGAAGAGCAACTGGGTGTTTGGATAAAGGCCATTTTCTAAGTCCTACAAGCGCAAAGCTGTAAAAGAAAATGTAATGTGCAATAGAACTTAGGTCCTAACCTGGAGCTCCTAGTGAATAACGCATAAATCATTTTGCCCGTGAGATAACCATCACTAGTTAAAATCTAAATATTGAAATCAATATTAGCCAGTTCCACAGCTGCTGTGTAAACTAAGCATATTACTAGAAGATGTTCGTATAGATGCAAGCACTGCGTCCATTACTATCCAATCCATGGGGGCGGATTGAGATGGAGACGAGGAGAGAGACTTGTTGCAGGCGAAGCACAAAGTCTATGTACGGTTTGGCGGGAAAGTCTTCCCGCGCAAACGGCTGGCCAGACAGGACCCAGTTCGCCTTGAAAGTCCCGCCAAGCCCCATCATCCTCGAAGACCTGGAGCCTAGAACAGCCCACACAGAGAAATGAGCCAGATGGGGTGCTTGAACACTATTCACTAGCCATATTAACTTAGAATAAAGGCCATCAAAGTCTATTTTTGGAAGATTGTAATTAAAAACAAGCAGGACTTTTTTTTCCAGGTGGGACGCAGGCGCCGTTAAACATCTGGAGACTATATATGATGATAGACCTTCACGGGCAGGGCTGCGTGAACTACGCAGATTTCACCCATAGTAAGAATTCATTAAATATTAATTAGGAAGCTTAAACTTCTAGGGAAACAACATGAGTGCAGTTATACTGGACGCTGAAAACTCCATTTCCTCTTTAAGGGAAATCTGCCAAAACCTAAGACCACGGTCCCTGTGAATGCACGCCAGGGAGTGACTATTTACTACGAATATCATACTGTATTCGGTATGCAGCGGAGGTCTTACTTGAAGTACCAGGTTCGAGTCTGGGGATACCAGCCTCAAAGTTATATAGTTACAGGGATTCAAGCTTAGATTTCTTCCTACTCAAGTTAAGGCTATTGAGTAGCAACTTGAATGAAGAAGTAGCCAGCTATCTTTGGGTACATAGTTGTGCCGCAGGATTTGTTCTCCATGGCCTTTGATATTCTTTCTAGTATTAACAGAGAGTGCCTATTAATTGTTGTTAGGCAAATACTGTTAAAATAAATAAGATTGAAAGGAGTTAACCAACCCCACAAAGGAATATTGCTGTGTTTCTTTTGGGTGAATAGCTGAGTAGAAAACTCCAGGGAGTTCGATTGAGGGCGGGGGTCATCATAAAAATATATAGGTAGTTCAATTCATTGGCAGACTGGAACTCATGAGACTGTCAAAGAAGGTACTATATGCCAGACCAGGACGAAGAAGGAGGACAAGAGGCTTAAAGACTTGTAGAAGGACTGGGGAGTTAAGGCATACATAACTGAACACTGAAGAAACCTGTCTACATACACAACGGTAGAGCAACTTAGCAAATTTGAATGGGCAAGGCTGGAGAAGCTATATAATTGTATCCCTCTTCCTGACGCCTATCTTGTTGGATGGACTGTTGCTGGAGGCAATGGGAAACCGCTGCATGACCCTGTTTCGTTCCCACGGAAATGAAGAACAATCACCTGGCGTCACTTACAGAAACTCAAATCAATTCAAGAACAGCTTCTGCTTTTGCTTCTCAAGGCGCAACAAAAGACAAACAAAAAAATTCTGGCTTCACGTTTTTGTCCATCTTAAGATGTAGTAAGATTTGTGTGGTTTGGGAGGGTGTAGCAGGTGACAGGCGAGGTGTCGCGGTCAGGCACATATGCTGTCACAAAAGATGGAACCAAATCATTCGTTGCGGCAGCTCTCTTTCTTACACACAGTCTATCCGCCATTTCTCTACACTCTCCTCTCCGAACCATCTACTGTTATTATACAATAATATACTAGTGTTCTGTCTTCTATCAGAATAACAATCATTAATTAATTATATTTATACTTAGATTCGGAACAATAAATAGGAACACGAAGACTCGAAATGGTGTTCAGATTTAGGTTAGTCAGCTGAGTGTAAGTCTGTGCGCCATCTTTTATCTGAGCCGACGTAGCTTCCCAAGGGGGAGGGAGAGGATGTAATAGATTAAGAAAGAAGATATAGAGTATTTCCCAGGATAGAATAGCCCCCACAAAGAAGGTGATGTGTATGTCAGTGAACCTTCCTGTTCCCAGTCTAGGGTAGAACATTCAAGTATCTCAGACTTAAGATATTTACATAAAACATCAAATGATGAAAATGATTTTGCTGTGAGTCAAACTCTGGAAAATGCAATTTTGGAACGACGAGATCAAGAGACTGGTTATTATACGCAACATCCGATCGAGTGATTCCTAAGGGTAAAATAGACTATGAAACTCAGCAAAGAGTCTTTAAAATCGTACATAATTTACTAGCCTTTGATGTTAATTGAAGAACTCGATTAAGGCTTATGGAGGAAGAAGATAACCGCCCAATAAGGAAGGTTAATTAGCTTTTCGAGTGTAATTTAAAAAAAAACAGACGTTGAGAAAACTCATGCAAATCTCCAACGGGGATGGGGCTTGTGTGGAATCAACAGGTTGGTCTGATTGCTTCATTAAACCTGGATGGCGAGAAGCTCCCTCCGGTGGCAAGGAGCAGCAGCTCGGAGGGCAGCATCCATTCCTTCTTCTTATTGGACACGAGCCAGACCGGTTTGTCCCCACCACCGACCTCACACCTTCCAAAGGGCACGCTCTACCAATACCAAGTCCAAAGGTAAACAACAACAAAAAACACTACCAATTGCCACTCCTTGCTCTAAGGAATACTAACTACTATTAAATAAATGATAAAAATAAATAAGGAAGTAGACAACAAGTCACAGCTTAATCCAAGGACAATATACCGTATATGGAAACCAAAAGGGAACCTTGAGGAAAGAAGTATTTCTTTAGAGAGTTACACAGAACGAGCTACTTGGGCCTCAAAATCTTCAACGTTGTTGTCCACCGTCAAGACCGTCGTCTTCAGAACTAATTTACAAACAGATATATTTCAGAACATCTCAACAGTTTGGAAATTGAGGGAAAGGTTGGGGGATTCGCCAATGTCCTAACCAAGGATTGCATGAGTACATATAAAGAACATCCCAGGACACGAGTAATGCAGCCTTCATCCCTGTGCGCTACCAACTAGACACGCGTAATCTATTGCGGAGCTTTTAGTGATTGTAAAATGAAACAAAAAAATACAGTCCGCAATCCATTTAAAACGGTCCGAAGTAACTTTGTCCGAATTAGCATCAAGAACATAAGAGATGATAATCCTTGATTGCTTTCACTTAAACGTTACGAAACATGCTCAAGGCTTTAGAAGGGAGCATCTTCAATTCCCACTTGAAAGTCAGGGCAATCTGTCCCAAAGAGGCATTGGTATAATTTGAAAACAAATAACCCCACTCTGGAAATGCAACGTCTAACACAGAAGAAACCTATAATGGCGAAAACTAACTACTTCTGGACTCCGCAAACAATTATGTTGTAATAAAATCTGTTGTGGAAACCACATGACTTCTTTGTACGCCTAATAAGTGAAACAAACCAGCAATATGCTGCACTTCATTTCAAAGGGATATGCGATATCTTTGTTACGTTGCATGTGCCCAAAAAAGTCATATACAATTCCTATGAATCAGTAATATTTTTTTTTTTCAATTTTCGTCTTCCCCTAACCCCTCTCCTAAATCTATTTTGATCAAAAGGGGATATCCATAACTAGATTTTCCAACAGCCCTAAATACGAAATTTCAATATTATAAGACCAGTTGTTTCTTATTTTTGTGAGATGCTCATATACAACAACCCAGAAATTAGACAAGATAAAAATCGGACAATTCTGTTGGAATCTGAAAACCGAAAGTTTACCAAATTACAATAACAAAGTAGAAGAATTAAAAATTATGTTCACACATGACATTTTCAGCCATGATAGTTTGATGTGAAAAATTGTATTTCCTCCTCCTCTTAAGAACCCGTCTCTTTATCCATTTGCTATGATCTGAGGTCGTTCGAAGAAAGTTCTGAGAAATCGCGTTATGAGTACATTTCCATAAATTTCCTTTAAAGGAAATCTGATAAAATGCGGGTACACCGAAGTAGAGCCAAGTGCAAGTTACTAGCTCACTCATAAGGAAACCAGGGATACATCCTACGCATCCCGGCGAAGACGTTACAACCTCATAAATCGGGCCCTACAGCCTCATAAAAGTAAGGTTGTGAGCCTCATTATGAGTTACGTCACGGATCGTATGTGTGGCGGTGGGCGTAGACTGACCGTGGGGCAACAAAGAGTTCAGCTAGATAGGTGGGAGTTCAGTGGGAGACTTGTGGGAAGTCTTCGTAATACGGTAGGCGGTTATATTTCACTAACCTTACTCTGAATCATGTCGGGCCGTTTATCATGCACGAATTATTATTATTATTATTTTTTTTTCAAAGGCCAAACAAGGAAGTAAGTACATACTCTTTTACTTTTTCGGGACACCTTGGGCGACTTAAGAGAAGGTTTCGGAAAAGGAGATTTCGTCATCAGAAAGCCAGGACAACTTGCAACTTTTATAGAATAAGGACGCCAGAGATGGGTACTAAACAAGGAGCAATGCTTCAGTCGTTGCAGTGTGGTTTTGCCATTACCTTGTACCATTCGGAGACCACAGCTAAGATGTTTCAACTTCGGACCCCTTCTTCGGGTCATCCAGCTTATTATACCTTTGGTCCGTCCTTCTCATCTTTTGTATACCTTACAACTTTTTTCTGAGGATCCATTCGACTTAGCATAACCCCCCCCCCCCGTTCGGCGTACAAATCCACCATTACCGAATCGGATTTTAAGGCCGATTCTTTTCTTCCTACCACTCTCTGAACAACTCATATCCGACTTAAACATTGAGGCTTGTTTACTCAGAACCTTTGCTAAGAGGAGAGACAGATGTTAGATGACGTATGATTTAGATAGGCCTTAGTGAGGTATTGTGTGAGCAGGTTTCCTGTTTATTGAAGACGAAGCTTCGCCAGGAACAACGGCCACAAAGACCAGGTAGCAGAGTTGATGTGAATCACAACATTGCCTTCTTCGCAGGTAACCCAGATGAGTAGTGCACAGTACCACTACCTCTCTGTCATGTCTAGTGGTTAGTTCCTTTCAGTTATGGTTGAAAGGGGGAAGGCGTTTGTCTAGTGAGTAAAGCACTGCGCTTCGGTACAAGAGTTCCAAGGTTCCAGGGTGGGCTTTGCAGCCCACGTATTCTTACGTTCATAACTTTGTCTTCGACAGTCGTGTATATATACCTCCCTGATCCTAAAAGCAGTTAGTAGTGGCCAGACCAGGCTCTTGGGACCATCCTCGTTTTTACTGTATATCTGCTTTCATATAGTTCCCGTAACTAACCGCAACATGTATTTAAACGCACTACAACTACACAGCTAACACCTACTTTTGGGAGACACCGCCAGTAAAGTATAGAAACACTATTACGTGCAGTCTATGATCTGATAGCTACTCTCAGTAAGCTGGTTATTACATGTTACTTAAGGTACTGTACCAATGACACTGCGTGATGGATACGATAAGGAGGAAATGCTAAAAGCTTTGTGCCTTTCAGTATCAGCATATTATTGCGATAGATGAGGGAAAATCAAGAAATCTCTTCCGCTTGTGACAATCGTTTGCCCGAACAAATGGATGCGGCGCTACCGGTCATGTTTGTGCATTGAAGTATTATGTTTTTTTTATGGGATATTGCATTTGGTGAGATTGATACGAATATTGACTGTAGATAAGAAGAAAATGAAACTTATATCCAGACAAAGGGCTAACACAGACTAGCAGTCATCAACATACACAGCTGATGAGAAGGCGTGAGTATTGTCTCAAGACGGATGGTTCTCGGCGGGTCGCCTATTGGGAAGCTAAAAGGCAACTTGCATTGTGAGGAGGACAGAAGAAGAGGCAGGCCAAGGGGTGGCGCTAAATAAAGAAAGCTAATTACCAAAGCCATAATGAAAACACGTAACAAAGGGACATTGTGCCTGCTAAGGTAATGCAATTAGTAATACTATGAGGAGTGGGGGAACCAGAACTATGTTTTCAGAGTGTACTGTAGCCCAAATGGAGAAGTTTCCAATTTGTCCGCAGAGGCGTTGAAAATTAATCCATCAAGGCCGGGGAACAACATAACAACAAAATAAAATAAGAAAGATTAAATAATTAATTTATAAAATAAGGTTGGGCAGATGCATTTCCGTCTGGTAATTAACGGGCATCAGACAATAACTGCAAAGCCCACATGTTCATTGTTTGCAAAATTCATTCAAAACATGGCGGCGCTCCTGCAATTGTTTCTTAATTTTTTTTTAAACAGCGTGTAGTTTGTCCGTTCATATAAGACAATAATATATATTTTATTCGTACATAAGTCCATTGCACTAAGAACATTTTACACACAGATATTGTCAGAATTCCTGGAGGGATATCAGCTATTGAGGTTGTACTCATGAACAGGGATTTTAAAACATTTCTTCAAACGTCCAACGATCCTGATAGAATGAGGTCCGTTCAACATTATATATCATGTAAACTGTAATGAATGAAGATCAAATTTGTTATCGGCTGAAATGGGACGCAGAGAGCGAGGGGTTTTAGAGGGGGGAGAAAATCGAAAATTCAAAATATCTCCGTTATTATGAGCGTATTAAAAAAGTGAATTAGGACAATCTTATAGCGAATTTAATTCTCTATAACTTATTATATGCTTGTTTTCTCTATCGTGAATGTTAACCGAAAGTTTGCATTTTTTGCAGTCTCCAGTAAACCCCCACTTTTAGTTATCGCACTTTAATTACAAGAGAATATATTATGAAACATCTTACTCCTAGCTTATATACACAATTTCGTCGGTGATGGGCCTCCACCAGCCAGTCCAAATCCCGAGAAATCCATAACATTGTTTTTGACATTTCTTTACTTGATGAGATCCTTGAAAGGAAGTTGTGATGTTGTCAGTATCTAAGATTTCATTGGCCACTCATCTCTACTCATGGGATTTATTTGGAACCAGAGAATATACTGTGTGGTGAGACCTGTAGTAGTCAGGCGAGCTCGTGGGAAGTCTCCTTAGTCAACGCAGCCCCTGCGCGTAGGACTTTTTCTTTTTCAGCAAAGGCAATATATGAATCAAAGCTAGGCTTGAAACAATTACAGCTATAGCAGCTTGAATAAGAATGGGGGTTTCCTGAATGCTGAGAACAAGAAAAAGAAACTAATAGCGAAACTAACTCAAATCAGAGCAAAATGTGTTCAACAAAAACCATATATTTCTTTCCTGTGGGAGTAACCCAGATACTTTTCATTCCCTTCCCTGTTTGGTAACGTAATTCTAAAACCTTTTTATGACTAGTCCCATTTCATTATCTAACTTGGTTTTATCCTTCAAATTAAGGTATGAAAGCGGTAAATGGTCTCATTACGTTAAAATAAGTGAGCATATTTGTTATTGTAAGGTTAAAGACCCCATTCACCGTTACGTAACGTATTATTGTAACTTGCAGAAGTCCGACATGGATAAAGGTAGAACTAGTGGTCAGGGAAAATTGAACAGAACCATTTATGTATGTGCGTACATGTTGGATCTCACCATGTGGCATAGTTTCATGGAAATATGGCGAACGAATGATTGATTCAGGCCGCTTTGTCCGTCCGAAAATTGGAGTTAATCTATCCACAAGATGGCCATGCAAAAACCGAGTATTATATTACAGCAGAAACTCCTTATTTCTTGACTATCAATAAGTGTCTAAGGCAGGATAAGCCCAGCCGAAGTTGGTTTGCCTCCTCCCAAATGGAAGAAAAAGTCTACATAGCTTTTACAACAAATAGTTACCATGTCCAAAGTGAGCGATGCATTTGCAGCTCAACTTAGAGCTTTTGGGCTCTAAAAGCTTAAATCCATTAACACGTTTTAAAAGACGAGAGAAGGAGAGGGAAGTCAAAAAAAGGGAGAGAGAATCTGTTAGTTGCGTATTAGTGATAATAAAACGGTCCTGTAAGCTAGCTCCTGATAGGTCGGAGGTAGGAACCCCGCCGACCAATCAGGTTCGAGCATAAGACTAGCTAAGTCTCTCTGACCTCTTTCCTACCTCCTCCAGCCAGCTTCAAGACAACATAACCCAGACTCTACCTCTCTCTTGTTTATAAACACTCCAAAGTCCAAAGGGAATACACATAAAAATTAACATGAATGGAAATGTGTTACCATTCGTATTACTAAACAAATTAATTAGTAATGCATTAACGACCTAAACTGTATAAAAATGATACTTAATATATTTCAGAAAAATATAAATGCTTGGAGAGAGGGAGAATGTGTTCTAGTGAGAAACATACGAGGCGTCATTACGGGTCCAGAGATTTCAAATTAGCAGCCTTCCCTTAAGGGGAATCAGCCATTGAGGTACTCATGACGCGATTTTCAAAGATTTACTTCAAATGTCCATCGATCCTACCCAGGAGATGACGAAAATGAGTCTGTTAACACTCCGGCTGTCTCAATTTTTGTTTAATCGTTACCACACTCGGCATGTAATCGTTTTATGGAAAAAAAAAAGATCAAGTTCGTTAATGGCTGAAATCGGACATGTGGGAGGGTGGTTTAGAGGGAAGGATTTTCGAAAATTCGAAATATCTCCGTTAATATACGTCGGATCGAAAAATAGTATAGAATCAATCTTATAGCAAATTAAATTTACTATACATATTGCTATACAGATTTATTCTCTATCTTGATTATTAACCGAGATATTTGCGTTTGCATTAAGGGTGTGGTGATAACGGACGAGATGATATCCGCCAACTTCGGTTCTCGTCGTGACTTTCCGTCAAAAGGTAGTTCGGCCGTTTCCGTAACTGTTTGGCACTCGTAAAATTTCACGTTGGAGATCTGCTTAGTTTACGCAGCCCCTGCGTGACGGACTTTATTTTATTTCACTGTGAAACAGTAGATCAACTACCGATAAGCTGTAAGCTTTGTTCTGACACTACAAATACATCAGGAAGAACAACAGCTCATTATTTGACATCCCGCCAAAAGTCATGGCTCTCCATGGCTGTTGAGCCATATATGAAGACCTTCCCTCCAAACACTCAAAAAGCCCGTCACGCAGGGGTAAACTTGCAATAAGATTGGTTATATAGACTGCTCTGGAATTACCAGGCGTTTATGCAGGAATAATTCTTAGTCTCATTTCGATCTGGGATCAAAATGGTTCTAATCTAAGTCATTCACAAAAGTACAACTAGCCTAGGATACCGCTAAAAACGGGTTAGCATGCATCCTCCTTCAGGACCCAAGTAGAATAGGATACGCACTTTCCAGAGAATGCTGGAGGATCACTTTCTTGCATAGCTGGAATATATCTGGGAGGGGGAAGTGGGACAGCTCCCCGAATACACTGGACAGGAGAAACTGCCCGCATCAAAGGATTTCAATCCCTTTCTCGTCGGCAAGGGAAAATGTTCCAGGTTTTACGGACATCGTCTGGAGAGATTATCTCAGAGCAGAATTCCGTTCAAGGAAATCGGATATCCACGTTTTAGCTCAGAAGCTGATTTCCAAAATAAGACCTGTTTGTGGTTTTACTTTTTGTTTGCTCGTTACCGAACTCCACAAAATTAGGAGTTTTACATTAAAAGCAACGATTGAAATCTGACAGGAAAGAGTAGAGATTTAAAATGCAAAAATTCTAAATATCTCCGTTATTATGAGTCGGATCAAAAAAATGTTATACTACCAATTTCATTGTAAATTTAATTTCCTAAAATTTCTATTATAAGTACTTTTCTCCTAATTCTAATATTAAATTATTTTTATTGTTTTGTACAAAAATGAAGGTAAAGATAGTTAAAGGCTGATATCGGAACAGTGGAAGGGGAACAGGGATTTTGGAAATTCTATTTCCGTTATTACACATCGGATTAAAAATGTTGAAGAAACAATCTTATTGAAAATGTATGTTCCATTCAGGTTGTTATTTACGTGTTTTACATTATCTAGTGCATTAACTGAGATATCTCTATTTTGTTTAGTTTTTAGACAATTAATCCCTCACTTTTAGTCATTTCACATTAAAAATAAGAGACTATATCATGAAACGTCTTATTCCCAGCTTGAATACAAAATATTGTTTTAACGGACCTTTATTAAATGAGATACATGTGATGGCGTCTCAATTAACATTTACTCATCGTTTTAGCAGATTTCCCTTAAGGGAAATCAGCTATTGAGGTTGTACTCATGACGGAATTTTCAAAATTTTTCTTCAAATGTCGTCTGTTCAAAACTGTATATATATATATATATATATATATATCCTCCAGCAAAAAACCGTGAAGACATTAATAGAGCATGGGCTGGCAAAAGATGATTTGAAGGAGTTATCGACACTTATACTAAAATCATCGATAAGAATCGTAAATCACCATTTATACAAAATATAAAGATGAAAATGTTAAGCTGCACTCTCACCTGAGATTCCCCTCTAATCTGCACGCATTCAATTTATTCCAAATTTTCATTTAAAATTTAAACAAAATTAAAAAACAAAACATCATTACCAAGAAATTGGCAGTTTAGGTGGCTGACCACACAGGTACCCTCACAATGAGGGCAGCTTATTTTGTTTGTTGTGTGTGTGTGTGTGTGTGTGTGTGTGTGTGTGTGTGTGTGTGTGTGTGTGTCTGTGTGTGTGTGTGTGTGTGTGTTTATATATATATATATATATATATATATATATATATATATATATATATATATTTGTCTGTTACCGCTCTAGCGGTTGCAATTTGTTTGATCGTTACCAAACTCGGAATTTAATCGTTTTATGTAAAAAGGAAGATCAAGTTCGTTAATGGCTAAAATCGGAGCAGTGGGAGAGGGGGTTTAGAGGGGAGGATTTTCGAAAAGTCAAAATATCTCCGTTAGTATGCGTCGGATCGAAATATTGTATAGAATAAATCTTATTGAAAATTAAATTCACTATAAATATTGTTCTATACATGTATTCTGTATCTTGAATATTAACCGAGATATTTGCATTTGTATTCTGAGTGTAAGCGGCCGGAGTCGGCTATGTTCGGCCTTTCCGCCGAGAGCTCTGGCGGCCGTTTCTGTAACTATTCGTCCCTTGTGAATAGGTTTCTTACTACTACAGTTGTTATTAGGCAGATTTCTCTATTGTAAAACTTCAAGCGGGAAATCTGCTTAGTTTACGCAGCCCCTGCGTGACGGACTTTTTTTATTTTTTTCGAAATGGAGAATATATGCTGTGATGAGGTAGGTAACGTGTCATTCCAACATATGGGAAATCTGCTTACTTTACGCAGCCCCTGTGTGACGGTCTTTTTCCATTTTACCATTCTAAACCCGCCCTACCTCCCATTCATTTTCGAACACAAAAAGAAATGCACAACTAAGTGGTACAACGGCCCTAAATATGAAATTGAAACATTTAAAGGCTGGTAGTTTTTGAGTTAAGGAATTCAGAGTGGAAGGAAATCAGATAGCATAGATTTTCAGCGATTACATCCAAATAGTAAAAGGAAGTATAAAACCATAAATATATCCATAAAATGCCAGTCCCATTATAAAATCAATTTACAGTTTAGACAATAAATATAAAGAAAATTAGTTTTCCTATCATCTACAGATTATAATCAGAGTAATATTATCAATTTATTGCTTCCTGCAACTGTTATAATCCTGATTGGATTGGACGAATAACACTAAAAATGATTATAAAAGCAATTTTCTGTCATCTTACTCTAAATTTCATATTAATTTATAGCAGGAAACGAGCTGGAATGTAATATATTCCTTTCCTCTAATAAAACTAAGCGGCAGTTTCCATCAAGGCTGATCGCTGTCTTCTTTGCGTTCATTAAATTCGCAAAGTCTGTCATATTCCGTTTTCGTTGGAAGTTAACAATTTCTTTGTTAGGACCTACAGAACACACACACGGGCACGGGCACACACTAAAAGTCGAGCTAGCCTCTATTTCGAAATCTTCTAGGTAGATGTACATTTGAAGACATTTTTCCAAACCACAAATTCGATCCTTAAGGAAAACCCAAGCAGACGCCGACAAACTACGGTGCATTATATAAATCAGAAAGTAACTGTAAAACTTGGATCTTTGTAAAACTATCTTGAAGTTTTGGCTTCGAACTTGAATGTGAGTAGCAAACGTACATGCGAAAACAATTTCGTACACTGTGTTGCAATTTCCATGGGATTAGTGTAATATGTTATCCAGGTAAAGCGTATTAGGACATAGATAATGCGTAGCTAGAGACAACTCCCAAACCAGCATTTGAGGCTAACGACGGGTCACCGTTGGTCAAGGATATATTTCCCAACGTTCTTTCCCTTGGCCCTTCGCTAGAACAACTTCTAAAATATCGTGTTAGCTGAAAACTCTATCACGTATTGAGGTGCGATATTCGGACCAATGGCCGTCAATTCTACCAAGCAAATAACTACAATGATTTACGTTCGAATTTCCAACACATTTTCCGTTAACGACACCGGAATATTTCTTGGTACTTTACCAAATCCGGAGCTTGAGAGAGATTGTCAAATCGTATATACCACTTTTATTATGTGTATATTTTTAACCCTTCTCTAGCAATTCCGCCCTCATAGCTCCAACTGGGGAGGTTTCATCCGTTAACGGGCTTAATCATTAGTTTAACATGATTCAAGCAGATTTTTCCTTAAGGTAAATCAGCTATTGAAGGAGTACTCATGACGTGATTTTCAAAACATTTCTTCAAATGCTCACCGATCCAATATAAGATATTAAGAAAATCACCGCAATTTTTGTTTGATCGTTACCAAACTCAGCATTCAAACGAAATACAAATGCTTTGTACAAAACCAAGGATCTAGTTCGTTAACGACTGAAATAGGACTAGAGGGAGGAAGAGGGGGGGTTAGAGGGGGGATTTCGAAAAGGGAAAATATCTCCGTAGAAAAATTGTATACAGCCAATTTTATAGAATTTAATGTTCTATAAATGGTGCTCTCTACTATTTTTCTATATCTTGAATAATAGCCTTGATTGATTTTTTTTTTCAATTTCCAGCTTTCAGTAAACCCCAACTTTTAGTCATTGTATTTTAACAATAAACTACTAGTAATATATTCTGAATGTCTTATTCCAAGCTTATATTTTTCAACAGATCTTTACTATATGAGATATATGCAAATACATTAGGTACTAATGTCACCATCAATTAAGATTTTCTTGACCGTCCACTTCTACTCATAGGATTTTTATTTGGAAATAGAAATTAATGTTATGTTGAGATGAGTGGTGTGTCATTCCGGGACGTCTATAGGGAATCTGCTTAGTTTTCGCAGCCCCTGCGTACAAACGGACATTTTTAAAAATACAACTGCGGTCTTTAAGTTTGAACTCATTTCTACGAGTTGCAGGATCGGTGGAATGTTTGAAGACATTCTTCGAATATGTGGTCGTGAGTGAAAACCTCAGTAGCAGATTACCCAGAATATTAGGCGGCTTAAAATTTTGGTTGAAAGCATAATGAGAATATAAGGAATGCCGTGGCGAAAGATGAAAGACAAAACGAAATGTTGTGAAGGATATTTTGACGGTGACGAAAGCAAAATTATAGTCCTTTCTACACGAGGAGTAGTAGCCGGCCGAATCAGACTCATTCAAACTATCATTTTAAATCGCATTAGGACCGGATTGCATTCTTGAGTAACGACCTGCCTTCTTATAATGGCCTACTTATATACAAACATAAAGTGCCTCCTATATCAACAGTTATATAGAGGAAATGAGGCTCGTGCGCTAGATAATGTTACTACATATAGTTATGTTTAGATATCTGACAAATATCCGTAAATAATAAAAAAAGTCCGTCACGCAGGAGCTGCGTAAACTAAGCAGATTTCCCACGTGCAGCTATGCCCACGAGACATTTTGAAAAACGCAATTAACCAAAAATATTACACTACTTATTTCAATTGAGGAAGATTTGTGCGTTTGGCAGTACTTATAAAATCAGTTCTTTTCAATGATGAAAGTAAATTAATCAAAACATCGCAAAAGGCTGACTGACGATAATTTAGAAAATTCTTTTTGTCTTTGAATCAGTGGAATTAATCCAAACATCGATGGATTAGTTTCCCAAAATCATTTCGGTGTCGCTATTTAACTTCCGTTGTTTGTAATAATTCCAAATTTTATGATTTAACTATAATGCTGTGCCTATTTATTTTATTTTGTTATTTTAATAAATTGTATTATAATTACACTGTCGTTTAATTTAAATCAAAATAAAGATTTTGAGATTTGAAGGAATTTTCCAATTCCTGACATCTAACCCCCCCCCCCTCCCCATCCACAAAGAATATGAATTTTCAGTCTTGATTCAAACGATATATATCGATTACGGTACAGACATAAAAAAAAGTTTAGAGTTAAAAACAGAAAAGAGCGTCATAACACAATAATGTGTTTACAGATATCTCACATAATTAAGCCAACATGAGATGACTAAATAGACCTTCACGCAGGGGCTGTGTTAGCTAAGCAGATTTCCCACGTATGCTAAGTATTTGCAGTTACCTCAAAAAAGTGCATCATGATATAGCAGCTTACTGTTAATATGACATGAGTAGGAGTGGGGGTTTACTGGTGGTCTGAAAACTAAAACAATCATAATATCTCGATTAATAATCATGATAAGGAGATAACATGTATAGAACATTGAATTTTCAATAAGATCGGTTGTGTACACTTTTTCGAATCTACGTCTAATAGCGGAGGTATTTCGCATTTTCAAAATTCCCCATAACTGGTCTGATTTCAGCCATTAACGAATTTGATCTTTATTTTTAGATAAATAATTATTTATCAAGTTTGGTAACGATAAAAAAAATGTCGACCTCTATATATGTATATAATTTTAAACGGACATCATTTTCGTCATTTCCTAGGCAAGATCTAAGGACATTTGAGGCAATTTTTTGAAAATCTCGTCATGATTACGACTTCCTTAAGGAAATATCGATACCGAAAATAAACAATGATGAATTGAACGAAGCTAAATAGTGAATAAAATGTTCGACTAGGTATAAAACGATGAATGAGGTGGGGGGGAGGGGTTGTTGGCTACCGTTATCCGTTTGCATGTTCATACATAATGATTGTACATAAGTTCCCATCGAGCAGAGAGGTAGGCATAGAACAAAGAGGGAGAAAGGGATACAACAATTATGGGAACGCTTCACATCATTTTATCAAAACCCTGACTCCATTAGGTTCGTTGCCCAAGATGGCTCTTAACGCTGCCTCTACTCACAATTACTCTCCACTCCCAAATTTATTATACAAACAAAACTTATAATAAAAAGCGCTATCCTCGTCGGAATGGGCAAACGCTTTGAAGCATTAATTATGGCCCGTTTGGTGCTGTCCATGGAATAATTTGGCAGCGTAAAGAAGGTGTTGGAGCCCTCTGCCGCAGATGTGGCCTACAGTTTGAAACACCAGCCAATGTGCTGGGAAATTGTCAACACAACAAGCCTCTTATCACCCGCTGTCATCACAAGTTACAACACTTTATCATCGAATTGCTGACGAAGAATGGCAGTGCTTACCGTGAGTAAGTTAACAGTGCCAACTCCGAAGGCACCACGACCTACGCTGACATTATTGCCTCATCTCCCAAGACTAAATGTGCCTTAATCAAAGAACCTACAAGCAGGTACGAATGCAACGGCAGGGACCAATTTTCTAAGGTACATAATTCAAAGAATTCTAATTATGAAAAATCAATAGAAGTCTATAAAGAAGATATTGACGAAGGTCAATTTAAGGTTTAAGGTCTATGGTTTGGATCAAGAGGGACTATCCAGGAAGAGTTTTGTAAGAAAGTTGGCATTGAAGAAGAAGAAGAAGAAGAAGAAGAAGAGAGACTGCCCCTAACTCAATCCATTATCTTGGATTCGTTAACAATAACCAAGCATTAACGTATTGTTTTAAATTATTAATATTTTTTCTTCTTCTTTTATATATATTTATCTGTAGATACTGCTCTTTTTTTTATTTTATTTATCTTTTTTTACTTTCATATTTCTAATTTATATTACTATTATATCCTTCGTGATTAAACCGTTCGAGCCATCCTTATCTTTATGTGGTTGTCGGCCAAATTATATTTACATAATTTGACCACATTAGCTATCATAATTTTTGTCTTATCGTTGGCAAACGTTATTTAAAATCCAAAATATCTCCGTCATAGTGAGTCGGTTCGTTAAATGTTATAGAACCAATCTTTGTAAACTATTGATGCTCTATTCATTGATCTTCTATGCATTTTTTTCGTGAATCAAACATTATGCGCTGTAGTTGGTACTTCCTTGTTTTCAGTTAGAATATGTGGTCAGATGAGTTCAGTAGTATGTCATACCTGTTCGTGGGAAATGAGTTTAGTTTAGACGTGCCGAACTTTTTTATTTCGAGACAGTATCGGATACTAAACATTATACGATTCGAATAATGAAACTGAAGTATTTTCCCAAAATTCTGAGCATCTCAGAAAGAACACTGTTTACTTAGTTCACTTTTCAGTTTACTTTTCAGGGGTTTTCGGTCCACCGACATGATTTTCACTTGGGGAACCTCAGCCACATCGAGCATTTTATTTTCAGTTTGAAGTAATGCTTACACAGGCTTGTTGTTGTAGGTGTCAGATCAGTTACCTATCCAGGACGTATGAATTCGAACCAAGATTTCTGACACTCGCTTGAAGCATGACCCAAGGAAGAGACGTTTATTTATTCTGTTTTGGGAAAACATAAGATATGTAAAGAACCAAGTGAAAGAGTCTTTTACATATTGTTTAATTTACCTTTTTTTCTTTCTTCAAAACTCAACTATTTGTATGTTTGACACGAGAGGACCAGGATGCCGGCAGTGAACGTCGAAGGTAAACCCCTTTTCTAATTATACATATTAGGCCCCGACCTTCTCTGGAAATAGAGAAGAGGTAGTAAGAATCGATGGATTGGAGCAATTATCGGACCGCTACCGACAAAAAAATATCAGAGGCCAGATGGAAGTCAAAATGGAGGATGAATGGAATGTCTGGGAGAAGATGGAGGAATACCGCAGGAAATGTAATTTTGCGGGTCTCTGAGGTTTCCGCAATCTTCCCAAGTTAGCGACTGAGGTTTCGTTGAGTTTGCACAGAGACAAAGGTATGGATGGAAAAGAAAATTCGCCATGCAAGGGCTGCGTAAACTAAACAGATTTACAACTTGAAGTTTTGATGAAGCTGAGAAAGCATATACATATAGATAAACAAAAAGTCCGAACGGACAATGTCTGGCTTGGAAACAAACAGGTCAGCCAACCACTCAGATCTGAATTTAATGTAGTAATTTTATTAAAAACTATTTACTATATCCGGTGTTGCCATTCATAATTGAACCAGAATTATTTTGATCTCAATCGCTCTAATTTTATAACCCAAGAACAAAAGAAGGGGAGGGGGGTCATCAGAACGTCTCATCTAGAAGCGATTCGTTGAACACAATATATGGTATTTATGCTTGAAATAATACGATTCATGATATGTTGACTTATTCCTAACGCGCGATGACAATGAAGGAGGGTTTATTGAAGGCAGAAATAAATAAAAAATAAAAAAATGCAAATATCTGGGTTAATATTTTAGATTAATTTATGAAACAACTTTTATAGGTAATTTAGCCTGCAATAAGACTAGATGTGTTCAATTTTGTGTATGGCTTATAGTAAAGGAGATATTTCAAACTAATTTGATCTTTATTTAATTTTTATTTTTTTACGTAAAACGATTAAATATCAAGTTTGGTAACGATCAAACAAAAATTGCGACCGTTAACTGACAGATTTACATATGTGAAATTCTCAACGAACCTCGACGGACATTTGAGGAAATGTTTTGAAAATAGCGTCATGTGTAACCTAAACTGTAATCTACTAAAAGGACATTAACTTACAATTTCTTTCGACCTAACAGTAACAGAGCTATTAGTCATTAAACTTCACGCGAATGGCTGGGATTCGACATTCGAGCAGGAAGTAGGCCATTTGTGCTGAACCCTTTTATGGAATTTGAAATGTGGGTTTCTAATACGGTCCGAGGCCTCTGACTTCTTTGTATCTTGTTCTTTGTTTGCGCAATGTATCTCATTTGGGATACAATTGATTGAATTGATACAACTCTACAACTGTTGAGATACAAACCCGTAATCATTTAGAAGGTTAGTCTCACGGTCAAGAGAGACCTGCAAACATTTCGACCGAACGAAAAGGATTGAGCTCGTTGAACCGGGGAGGCTTCATAAGGTCATCCATTGAATTAAAATAATTATTTTTGTCATATTGTGAGTAGTGGTGTAGAAGCTGCGTGTTTTTAAAGCAAACATTCTTCCACCAACAAGAGGACGGCCTAGCGGTTTTCCTAACTGTAACGTACATTGCACGATGTACAAGATTACATAATGTAGGTACAAGTTCAGTAACTGTACTCCATGATGACAGTTTAACTATATAAAGAACGTAGTCAAGTAACTATGGTCTCGTAACATTTTTCAAAGGTGAAGGTGTAAAAAGGTGTAATATTCACCTTAAAAGAAACTGGACAAAGTTTAATAACTAGAGAAAGAAAGAAAACACTGAATGAAGGTTAAATCCTAACTGACATTTTAGAATCCGTCAGGTGGACGTTTATCCAACTAGATCTTTCCAAGAAAGTATCACAGTTAATTGGCCATAGACAGAAACTGAGGTGGAATTTTGCAGATGTTGATCATTCATAAAATGTCTGGGCTCAGGTTAGACATTAAGTTTTATTTTTACAATAATCGCATTTTGCGTCTTGGGCGAATTCCTATAATCACTTTATTATATTTACGTAAGTATACTCATTTCTGCAAATATTTTCATTATTATCATACATTATAATTTTTTGAAAATGTTGTTATGTTTGAAGTTGTGTAATACGTGGTCTATATAGTGGCTACGGTCATGTAGTAATTCAGTCAAAGTGTATGGTAGGTCTATGTGAGTCCTTAGATAGCAGTCAGTTAGTATATGTTTTATAGTAAGTCTACAGTTACAGTGTTGGCAGTAGGGTTCGTCTTCTCCAGTAAGTGTGAGTCAGTCGTGAATGGCCAATTCTTAACCTCGTTAAAACTACTTCTTCTCTTCTAAATAGCCTTTTTGAGGAAGGCCATTTACGAAGTATGCTTCAGTTCTCGAAGTTTGTTGTCAGTTGTGGCAAACCAAGTTTTCTGCCATGAATTGAGTATCATATGTTTTGCTTGGGCTTGAATATTTTGGCGTATACCCTAGCAAAAATGTTGCAACGCAAAACATGTGTGACGCACGGACAGGATCCCTGAAAGAGATATTTCGTATTCATCATGTTAAGTTCGTGTAACCCTTTCTGAGTAAAAGCATTGCTCGTCTCACAGGAAACGGAGAAACGGCTAATTCATTGGAGAATCCAGTAAAACCATTAAACAGGCCAAACTGGTTTGGAAAGTTAGCCAGAATTACGCTATTTAGCAATTAAGCGTGGGGAAATTACACTTAGGAATTCAAATTTCGTTTTACAAAACAAATATCCTCCTCACTGAAGGAAGAATTTTACACGTAAGAAATGATCATTCATAGTAGAATTACAAATGCGTGCACGAAATTCGTGAGTAAACGCTTACCCGCTTACCACGGTTATCCACTTTTAATCTAAACAGATTTTCTCATTTTCTATTTTGTGCGTATTAAGGCGGCAAGGTGTTCGAAGTGAAAATGGCATTAGAAGGGTTGGTCGGTAATAGAAATGTCCGTTACGCAGGGGCTGCTTAAACTAAGCAGATTTCCACGTTGAAGTTTAATAATAGATAAACCTACATACTGCTAACACAATACCGTAAATATTAAATGAATAAATACAAACGTTAATAAGAAATCTTTCGCATGCCGGCAGGCGTCTCAAATGTATACAAACAGCTCTGCCAACGCCTCAAAGGAAAGAAAAATAATAACTGAAAGATTTCAGAATATAACATATTCATTTTACTGAAAACTATGTACTATACCTAGTACTTTAATTTATAATGAATGATAATATAATCAGAATAATTTTTATCTCTATCAATCACGTTTTAGTAGTGCAAGAGGACCAGAGGGAGGGGGAGGTCACCAGAACATATTTGCATCTGTCTCGTATAATAAAAGTCTCTGAAAAACAATATTTGGTATTTAAGTTTCTAATAATGAGAAGTATATTATAACGGAGTATTGTTTATGTAACACGAGTAGAAGTGACGGTTTATTGAAGGCTGAAAACTGAAAATTCAAATATTACGGTTAATATTCAAAATAGAGAATAAATGTATATAACAACATTTATTTAATTTGCAATAAGATTTATTTTATACAGTTTTGCGATCCGAATTACAGTAAGAGATATTTCGAATTTTAAAAATTCTACCCTCTCTAAATCCCCCCTCTCGCCCTAGGTCTGATTCCATCCGTCATCTCCTGGGTAGGATCGATGTACATTAGAAGAAATTATTCGAAAATCGCGTCATGAGTACGACCTCAATAGCTGATTTCCCTTAAGCATACTGGCATACTCTTCAAAAAGGGACGGACTCTAATAATATAAATCCGGAATTCTTTGCTAAATGTATCGAATCGCCGTTCATTGAGGAATCCAGTCGAATACTTTTAACGGGTCAAACTAGTTTCGAAAGTCCGGCCAGAGTTACGCCATTTAATAATTGAGTTAGGTGAAAACTAGACTTACGGGTTTGGGAGTTGATCAACCGATGGAGGGGCATTGAGAAGTCATGATATTCCACATGGGAGTCGTATGTAGTCATAGTCCCTCGCTCATGATACACGATTCTCAGATACCCAAAGTAGGTCGTGGGGTCTTCTTCATTTCTCTCGCCTTTTTAGGAACGCTACACTCTAACATATGTGTTCTTTCCCATGGGGTCTCGCTATGGCTTGAGAAATTTGGCCACTTTAAAGATTACCCAAAATGGCCATGGTATCGCTTTATTGAGAAAATAGCTCAATTGCTCTACAGAAATTTTGATTTTTAGCAGAATTCAGCTATTGAGGTTGTACTCATGGCGCTATTGATAAAGGAACGGAAGGAAATTTCGACAATTCGAAATATCTCCGAAAAAATCGACATAACCAATATTATTGCAAATTAAATTACCTATAAAAATGAGGTCGCTTAATCTCTTATCGATCTCGATATATGAGCGTTTAGTGCGAAATTAAAAATCTACGCTATTAACAGAAAAGTAAAATAGAAAATTCAGAATATCCCAGTTATTATGCGTCGGGTCGAAAAACTGCACGGAATCCCCCTTATTGAAAAGATAATTGTATATAAATGTTTTCATATTCGTATTTGCACTAATAAGAATATTAAACGAGGTATTAGGACTCATGCCATATTAACAATAAGCTGTTATGTCATGAATCACTTTATCCTATGTTTATATATAAAATATTGTTTCCATGAAACCATTATTATGCGAGATGCATTATTGTCATCAATTAAGAATATATACATTTGAGATTTAGCAAATTTACCTTAAGGGAAATCAGCTATTGAGGTCGTATCATAACGCAATTTTCAAAAATATTCTTCAAATGCCCATCGATCCTACCCAAGAGATGGCGAAAATGAGGTCCGTTCAAAATTATATATATTTGTCTGTTAATACTCTAGCGGTCGCCATTTTTGTTTGATAGTTATCAAACTCGATATTTACTCGTTTTATCCAAAAAGAAAGATCAAGATATTTAATGCCTGAAATTGGACCTGTGTGAGGGGGGCGGGGGGTTAAGAGGGGCATTTTCAAAAGTTCGAAGTATCTCCGTTACTGTACGTCGGATCGAAACATTGTACAGAATCAATCTTATTGCAAATTAAATTTACTCTAAATATTGATATACATTCATTCTCTATTTTGAATATTAACCCAGATATTTGCATTTTTATTAAATGTGTGTGGATAACGAACGAGAAGAGATCGACTAATGTCGGTTCTAGTCATGAGTTTCCGCTAAATGCTAGTTCGGCCGTTTCCGTAACTGTTCAGCTCTCATGAAATTTCTCTATTGTAAACCTTCACGTGGGAAATCTGCTTAGGTTACCGCGTGGCGGACTTTTATTTTCTTATTAGACATCATTTTCGTCATCTCGTAGGTAGGATTGATGGACATTTGAGGAAATGTTTCGAAAATCGCGCCATGAGTACAACCTCCATAACTGATTTCCCTTCAGGGAAATCTCCTAAAATGTATTAATAGATTTTGATAGCAGTTAATAGAAATAAATACATTTCACCAATTTCGTTCGAAGGAAAACGCTCCCAAGTGTTTTGCCGAAAAAAAAATAATGAGAGCGAAGAGCTGAGACACGAGACAGATAAGAACTAGCCTGTGACATTTGCGGGAAAAGGCGTGTCGAAAATCATCGTCAGAAACAGCTGGTCACGTATTTGTCTGAAGAAATCAAGCAACTCCCTACAGCTGAGGCCACTCCCTCCAGGCCCCTTTCATGGCACAAATACAAGAGGGCGCCTCATAAATACTCTTTTTAACACAACTTATGACTAACAGATAGCGCTAAGGTCAGACCTTTTTAGTTGCCCCACGTTAGTAAAAGGATTCCAAAGATATATAACAGATAAAAATTGAAATGCTTCCTGAGTATTCATGAATTTTCTAAGAAACACAAACGACAAAGATTTCGTTTTTTTGTCGCTTAGGTTAGCCCATTATTTCACAAAATGACTCCTCAAACACATACTCACTGACTGCTGAAAGGCCTTAGAACCCTGATTAACCTGTTTTAATTCGGTGTTTTAAAAAGGTTTAATTTGCAAAAAAAAAAGTATCATATGGAATAATGTCTCACACCTTGCATTAATTGACTAATTAAATGAGGAAACACAACTCTAACTACTCTTCCATCCGAAGACTTCTTTTAAATGTCCGACCTAGTTTTAATTGGCTAATGGAACAAATAAATACAACTCAATTTGTTTCTTGCATCCAAAGCTTTTTATTAAAAGAACGAATCTAATATTAATTGGCTTATGAAATTAGTAACAGACATTCTAATTTTTGCTTACATCAGAAGATCTCTGCTAAATGTCCAAAACTAGAATTAATATGGCTAATGAAATTAACAAATACAACTCAATTTTTGTTTCTTGCATCCAAAGCTTTCTATTAAAAGAACGAATCTAATATTAATTGGCTAATGAAATTTATAACAGACATTTTAATTTTTGCTTGCATTAGAAGATCTCTGCTTAATGTCCAAAACTAGTATTAATTAGGCTAATGAAATTAACAAATACAACTCATTTTGTTTCTTGCATCCAAAGCTTTGTATTAAAAGAACGAACCTAATATTTATTGGCTAATGAAATTACTTACTAAAACTCCATTTTTTCTTGCATCCCAAGCTACCTATTATATGTCCGAACCTAGTATTAATTAACAAATAAAACATAGTATTAACTGGATATTGAAATTACTAATACACCTCAGATGTTTGCATGCATCCGGATCCCTCTTTTAAATGCCCGAAGACTCTACTCCTCTAATAAATGTAATGAACAATATATTATGAACAGTTTATTCCAAGCATAAATGGGATGTATTTGATTTCATCAGACCAAGTGGAGGAGTTAGAGATGTAGCAAAATCAAAAATTCTAAGTATCACGTAGGAAATGTATTACTATAAAGATTTTCTCTAATTTTTCTTTATCTCAGGATTATTACTTAAATTTGAAGCCCTGATAATACAGGTTTCTTATTACTGACTGTGGCGGACTTGTCATTAGTAAACGATAATCTATGAAATATCGTGCTCAGGATCTGCATAAAATGAGCATATTACTTAAGACGAGCTTCCACTTCCGTAAATCCATCTTCAGTGCCGTTCTAGTGGTTAATACGTGCGAGCACGGTGGCGTACGTCACATGCTATAAGTAAGTGAGTTTGATCATAAATGGCGGCAAAACTGAAACAGCTGATTTATCTCAAAGGAAATCTGCCAATGTTGTATTGAAGATGGCAGAATTGTGTGTATAGGAGATAGTAGGTTGGTAGCTCCATAGCTGGCCGCTGGAATCACACACACACAGACAGGCATGCACACACACACAGCGAGCTAACGGTCTGCTGGAGAACCTTCCCTCTCCAGCTACTTCCTAATCCCACAACTCATCCCCAGTAACAGGTGGTCTACACTCCTACCCACTACTATTTGTTGCATCGCCATTCAATGACTTCAATAATGAGTTAGGCGGAAATGATCCATAAGTAATAAAGAGGTACATTCCTGTCTATCCTCTCTAAATATAACTTTTAAAAAGTAATATTAGGTTATGTTTCATTTCAAAGTATGACCCGTTTCCAATGCATCGGATTGAAAAAATTTCATACAACATAATTTGTGGCCCTATTCATGAAGACAATCCATCAGGGAATGGCAGCGTATACAAAGAAGATTTCGCAAATGCTGTTATGACAAGACACATTTCATTTCATCTATATAATCTCTCTTCCTTAATAAAACTGCGATGAATAGAAGTGGGGGTTCACTAAGGGCTAAGGCAAAGAAAGCACGACACAATTGTAGAGAACCAATAGTTTAGGAAAATTGCATCTGTAATATTTTTCAACCCGACTCATAAGGGAAACATCATGATTTTTCACATTCTCCCCCCCCCCCCATGATATGATCTTCGAACGGCACCACACAATGTATTTGTATATACCACAAACATTAGAAGTCCTATAAAATCAATATTTGGATATATATGTATATAGTCTGTTAATATTCTAGCAGTCGCAATTTTAGTTTGATCGTAGGTAAACTCGATATTCATCAAATTAAAGATCAGGCATCGAAAATTCAAAATATCTCCGTTATTATGCCCCGAATCGAAAAATTGTACAGAATCAATCTTATTTTGGATAAAATATTGTATACATGTTGTTCTGAACATTCTTTCTCTAACTTGAATATTAACCGAGATAAAAACTCCTACTTATGTCATATTAACAATATGTTGAGTCCAAAATATTCTTTTTAAGAGAACTTAATTAAGCGAAAAGCATACATATTTATCGCGTGATGTTGCGATCAATTAAGATTTACGTTCTTGTTTCGAAAATGTTAACTTGATCTACTATATTTGTTATTGGCTGAACTCCCACCAGTGGGATAGTGGGGGTTTAGAGGGAGGGATTTCAAAATTCAAGATATTTTCTTTATTATGAGTCGAGTCATTAAATGTTATAGAACCAATCTTGTTAAGCTATTGATGGCCTACAATCAAAGATATATACATTTTTTTCGTACTTCAAGTATTAAGCAATTTTTTTCTTACTTTCTTGTTTTCAGCCTTCAGTAAGTCTCCAGTACTACTCATCGCATTTTGACTTAGAAATAGGGAATATATGGTGAGATAGCATTACTATATGGGGAGTGTATCATAACAGCAAGTGGGAAATCTGCTTAGTTTACGCAGCACCTGCGTGGCAGACTTTTTGAGTTACGAGTACATGCGTGAAGAAAACAGTCTGAAACTAGTCAAAATGTGTTCAGGGGATGTTAAAATAGACAATTACAATTTCCCCATTTACTATTCTGACCCAGATATAAGTGAATGTGTTTCTTGGACTACTCATACATAGGAAAGAGAGAGATTAAGCCGAACTAATTGTTAGCAAACTGCCAGTAATGGGAGCGGTTATTTAAAAGAAGGCACAACCTTTCATTTTTGGCTCGTTAGTTCCGTTAGCAGTGAAAGGAGACTAATACTTCTAATTGTACAAATATAACTAACAATCTGAAGAAAGTCTTGCTACAATGCCCGCTTCTGGGCCCGTCGGTTCTCTCTCTCCTACAATTGTGGAAATTTCACTTTTATAACCAATTCCTTTCGACCAATAGCCGATTCATTAGGACTTCAGAGCCTGTGTGAAAAAGCTTGGTTTACTTATACCTTATAAATATATAAATAAAACTCTAAGGCTTGTATCGTTGGTCTATTTAAATTCAGCAGAGGTCATTTTCTCTTAAGGGAAATCAGCTATTTAGGTTGTACTCAAGACGTGAGTTTCGAAACATTTCCTCAAATGTCCATCGATTCTACCTAATAGAAATGAGACCCGTTCAAAATTATATACACATGCAAAACTAAATTTCGTTAATCACTGAAATCGATCCCGTAAGAGGGGGGGGGGATAATATATATCTCCGCTCCAAAATATCTCCGCTATTGTACATCGGATCGAAAAATTGTATAGAACCAATATTATTAGCAGATTTCCCTCAAGGGAAATCAGCTATTGGGGTCGTACTCATGACGCGATTTTCGAAAAATTTCCTCAAATGTCCATCGATCCTACCAAGGAGATGACGAAAATGAGGTCCGTTCAAAACTATATATATATATATATATATATATATATATATATATATATATATATATATATATATATATATTTGTCTGTTAACACTCTATCGGTCGCAATTTTTGTTTAATCGTCACCAAACTCGGTATTTAATCGTTTTATGTAAAAAGGAAGATCAAGTTCGTTAACGGCTGAAATCGGACCAGGGGGAGGGTGGGGGTTAGAGGGGGGATTTTCAAAAATGTCTAAATATCTCCGTTATTATGCATCGGATCGAAAACTTGTATAGAACCAATCTTATTGCAAATTAAATTTACTATAAACATTGTTATATACATTTATTCTCTATCTTGAATATTAACCGAGATATTTGCATTTTTCTGTTTTCAGCTTCTGAGATGAGTT
The DNA here is from genome assembly GCA_019009955.1 of Riptortus pedestris. Classification (NCBI taxonomy): domain Eukaryota; kingdom Metazoa; phylum Arthropoda; class Insecta; order Hemiptera; family Alydidae; genus Riptortus; species Riptortus pedestris. The sequence goes on from CM032228.1 coordinate 250,512,319, forward strand.
CGGCTAACTTCGGGTCTAGTCGTGAGTTTCCGTCAAGAGCTAGTTCGGGCCGTTCCCGTAACTGTTTGACTCTCTATTCTGAAATTTCTTTATTGTAAAACTTCACGTGGGAAATCTGCTTAGTTTACGCAGCCCCTGCGTGACGGACTTTTGTAAATTAATTATACTAAAAATGTTATACTACATCTTTATTCTTAATATACAATAATAGTCGTGATATTTGCATTTTTTTTACTTTTTAGCCTCAGTAAATTTTTGGTCGTAATATTTGTAAGATCGTTACCAAACTCGATATTTAAATGTTTTATGTAAAAAGAAAGATCAAGTTAGTTAATGTCAGAATACCTGTTGAGGAGGTAATTGTCTATAAATGTTGTCTTATATGTATTTGCGCTAATATGAATATTAAAAGATATATTTGGATTTAGTTTTTAATTTTCAGCCTTCAGTAAACCCTCGATACTACTCATGTCACATGAAAAATAAGCTGTTATGTCATGAACCACTTTATTATAATCTTAATTACCAAATATTGTTTTCAAGAGACGTTTATTTTGCATATCTATATACATATACATACACACAATTTTGAACGGATCTCATTTTCGTCAGATATGATCGATGGGCATTTGAGACATTTTTTCGAAAATCGCGTCATGAGTACAACCTCAATAGCTTATATCTCTTAAACACAATCTGCTAAAACCTACCTTTCTCCTGAGCTCACGTAAGTTGTAAACGAACATAAGAAACTAAATTATTTATTAACGTTCACTTTTGGTAACTAAGGCTAATTGGGACGAGTTATCTACAGGTTTAAACGAACATAATATTTGGTTCTACATGAAAGCTATCGAGTCTGTTAATGAACAACAAAAATTTTGGGCACTAGAGCGGTAAGCGGGTTTGTATATGAATTCCTACGGATCGACGGGTATCGAACCCAATCAAGCATTAAGCGCAAAGCTAACTTAAGTGTCCACAAAATAATAATGATATATTTTTCTCAAGTGCTGCTTAAGCCTTATAAGGTTATTGACCGCTAAGAGAAGTTTTAAGATACTCATCTGAAAGAGACTTAGTTTCCCACAGTGAATGTTCACTCATGTTTAATTAATAAGACGTGAGAAATAAAATAAAAACATAAATGGTTTAACAATGAAATCCAAGATGGGAGATTTTCAATTCATTGTTAGTTTTATTAACCTTGATTAAGTCTTTTAACCTAAATTTTGACCAATAATATTCAAGTTAATTAATGTGTATGATATTTACATAATTGCTGATTACAGCAGTAATTAAATGTAGAGAATATTTTAGGAATTAAAAACTCCATGGGTTTTGCTTACAGTTCACATTAATGCATTCCAAAATATAGATACTTTGAAATATAAAAGTTCTGCTACACTTCAAATACTACTTTAGGGAATTGAAATTATTATATTTTTTGGCTATTGTGTATTATTTGCACTGTACGCACTTAAGAAAAATATATTCATTTAAAAAACGGATTTAACATTTGAATGTTTGATACGCAGTACATTAGAAAACAATCAGGGGTAACTGTTAAAAAATATAGTCTGAAAGTGTGATTTTGTACATCAGAAAAAGATATAATACAATTTAGCTAACAATAAATTAAGATTAAATATAATTTTACCAAATTAATAAATACAATAAATAAAAACATATTTCTATAATATAAATTATAAAAGAAAAAATTATCTAACACACAAACATACACACACACGCACACAGTCACACACAAACGCGCATATATATGGAATTGAAAAATTATTCAATTTTTCTTATAAAATGCTGTGATTAAAATTATAGCACATTAGAGCTAAATCTTTGTGTATATGTTCGTGCTTTTTATGTACTGAATAATTATGGGTATGTTTGGGCTACCTTTAGTCATTAAGTCGTGTAAGACATGGAGTACCAGGAATTGTTCACATATTCTGGAGCCTGTAAGAAAGTGGTTTACAGAAAGAGCTACATTGCATACATAACAATTTGGCTATTCTTTCTTTTCTATTAGGAATGAATGTGTTAGGTGGGGATGTCCTGCTAGAGTAATAATTACTTGATCCTTTCTTGTAAATGTACTGTGTTTCTTTCTTTTTGTTGTTGTTGTAATGTTTAGAACGCATCAAAAAATTGAAACCTAATTACAAAAAAATAAAATAAAACAAACCTAAAAAAATATATATAAATACTGTCTTACCTTTAGGGCACAAAATATGCACGAGTCGAGCATGCAAGTGTGGCCAGAGAGTTCCCTGAAGCTTCGCCGAAATATATCCAAGTGCCAAAGGACCTGCGAGCAGAAACATAAACACATATCAACATTTCAATCAAATCAACCCAACTAATGAAGCCATTTAAATTCATATCAGAAGAAAAAAAGCATTCGTAATATATCGTCTGTCGTTTTGTTTCATTAGTTTATGCCATTTAAAGGTGGATATTAAAAATGTGAATAAGATTAAAAAGAAGTTTAGGATGTAAAAAATAACAAGTTTTGGTAGCGGGCCCGGGTCAAGGCCTGAAGTCTGTACAAAACCAGTCTGAGAAGAAGACTTTGCAACTGGAAATATCTCCTACATAGCACGCTCACATCTTTTGGAAAGTATATACAAATAACAACAAAAACAATATACTTGGTAGTAAATGGTGTGTATTTTATAATGACAAATAAAATGTAAATGAGTAAATTAAACCTAAAATGATAGGACCCATAAGATGAGTGCTTAATTACATTCCTGATAGAAGCTCAGGGATGCAATACAAAATCCAGAAAAACGAAATTGTAGACTCTTGGGTATCTATAGATTAGTAAATCATTTTTCAGGACCGAAACAACATAAACCATCAATAATTCATTCGAACATTAACAAACATGACTTTTAATTAAAAAATCTGATACAGACCATACTATATTAGGTTAATAAATGCAATAAGATTGGTTATATATGACCAAGAAGAATGGTGAAGAATTTTTTGATACGACTTATAATAAGGGTATTTTCCAAATCCCCTCTACTCCCCCCAGACCCTTCCGCTGGTCCGATTTCAGCCGTTAGCGAACTTGATCTTTAGTTTTGCATGAAAAAATTGCTTATCGACTTTGGTAACGTTAAAAAAAATGCGACCTCTATAGAGGCAACAGATAAATATATATAATTTTGAACGGACCTCATTTTAGTCATTTCCTGGGTAGGATGGGTGGACATTTGAAGAAAAATTTCGAAAATCATCTTAATAGCTTATTTCCATCAAGGTAAAACTGCTGAAATGTGATCATTTAACATTTAATGGAAATAAATATATTTCATTTCATTTCACCAATTTTGTCCGAAGGGAAACGCCCCAAGTGCTTTGTCGAAAGTGCTGAGACATGAGACAGATCAGAAACGGCCTGTGACATTTGATATTTTGTGAAATCTTCAATCCTATCTAGGAATTGAGGTTGAATGACAAGAAAATGAAGTTTGTTGAAAGTTATACACATACACACGCAGAATGTGTGTGTGTGTGTGTGTGTGTGTGTGTGTGTGCATTGATCTCCCCCAGAAGATAAGGCAAAAGCAACAACTTATTTGTACACCACCCCATTTTCCATTTACATGCTGTCAGTTTTCCTATCTTTGGATTTAAGTAGCGACGCGCGTTATACTCAGTGTTTTTAGTAAGTTACTTTTGGATGGGGTTAAAATTTATTTGGATGTCTTTATGACATTAATTATAAAAATATTAGGGAAGCTCGAGTCAAGAGCCGTAAGCAATATAATGGATGGCAATTCAAAAACAATCCCGTAAATAACGCCTTAAACCATCCACATGTACATACTAAGGCGTGTCGTGTTAGACAAGGTTTCTTGAAGGCTGCAGGCGTAGCGTTGACACTCCTGGCCACAGTCCAAAATTCAAGAAACGGTCCGAATTAGCATCCCGACTACCGGGCACGAATACCCGATGAGAGAGGATATTCTCACGAGGGGTGTGTGGTTTGGTCGATACAGGATGTACAACAATACAGGGGGAGATGGGACGACGGCCACACTTGCATGATGTTTAGAACCTCTTTGGAATAAGGCAATCCCAATGGGATGGATTACTGAAATGAGTAATCATTCGTGAACGACGTTATAGAAGTAAGAGTGCAGCAAAGAGATTATTGTTTTCTTCCAAATTCGGGATAATTTGAAGTATTCAGTAAATCAACTCATTTCATTGAGTTTATCAACTCATGATTTGCTTATTCATTGACGAATGTTTAGAAACAAAAACAACATTTATATGACATTAAATTTACAATAAGATTGGTCCTATAGATGATTTGGATCCGACTTGTAGTAACGGAGATACTTCGATTTTTGAAAGTCAACTTATTAATTTAAATATTGAACTTAAACATTCAAACTTAAATCCTACTAATTCTCTAGACTTTTTTAATCAATGCTTATCGCGTCAAAAAATAAGGCCGTCACTCAGGAGCTGTGCATATTTAGCAGATTTCCCTCAAGCTGGTATAACGCGCTTGAGAACTCATCTCGCCATTTCAGTTACGAAGATGTATAGAACGACAATTTTAGAGTAACAATAGTTTAACTAGATTGGTTATTCCCCCTATTCCTGGCCCGATTTAAGACCATAAGAAATATGATCCTAAGTGTTAGCTGAAGCGTTTAAATATCGAATTTGCATGTACCTCACACAATAAAGGTGTCTTGAAAACAATATTTGGTATTTAAGTTTAGAATAAAGAGATTTATGATATAACAGCTTATTACTGGGAGTTTACTGAAAGCTAAAAACTAAAAAATCCCAATATCTCGGTTAATATTCATGATAGAGAAAATATGTTTATACGAACTTTTATGGGAAATTTAATTTGCAATGAGATTAATTCTATACAAATTTTCGATCCGACTTATAGTAACGGAGGTATTTTGAATATTCAAATAATTAGGGACCCACTGGTTAAGGAAAGACATATCTGTATGAATAATAAACATTTTCCAAAATACCTGTTTGTATATATAATCACTTTATTATCAAAGGACTAAACAGGATGAATTAAACAAGTTGTGCAGAATTTGATTTGTATAATTTATGTACTTCACTAAATGTTGTACGAAAAATTGTCCTAGTTAAAATTTCATAGTTGGTATTTCACTGTAGGAAATTAGTTTTAAAGAAATTAATTGAATAAAAATTTCAAAGAACTATGTAACTCACCATTGTTTCTTTTTTAAGTGTTTAGCACCCAGAGTTAAGTTATAAACACATACATCTGTAAGAGCAAGTAAACGTATGATTTTAAAACACTCTGCGAAATACAAGTTAAACACTGAGGGAGAAGAATAGAATCCAGGACTTATTGTCCATTATTGGAGACCGACTTTCAGTTTGAACTTAAGAAAAGGTCTGAGGCATTACCGTTGCTTTGAAAGGGCACTAGTTACCTGGAGTTGGGGAAGCCCTCTGTGTTCTGGAGAAGGAGGGTCAGGCTAATGGGGAGATGACCTGAGGAAATAGATGGAAAAGGCAGGTAGTGACCCAGGTAGAACAGGTAAGGCGTCAGGACTAATGGCCTCGTCCAGACGAGTAGGACAGGAAACACAAGTAATTGGTTCTCTGACCATACTTGTCATCTCTCATTAGTCACAATAAGCCCAAATGTCAGAAACAGGTTGTTACTCTTCATATTCCTCGAAGGGACTTATTGACTCCATTTCCACATATCCTCCAGAAGTCCTTGTATCCATTCCGGGACTGTAACCATAAATCTGCCTCGGAGGTTCTGCGTAACCATCGAAACCCGCCAACTCCTCCAGAAAGTAAAATCCCCACCCCGATACGAGTTCAACTTAACAATGACAATGGTAAACTCCATACAATCAGGTTTTGAAGAACTCCATTGGAAACACAAGTGATTTCAGCACAACCAACTGACAAAATAAATCCTAAATGTGAAATTTCAGTATTCTAAGACTAATCGTTCTGCACTCATTCAACAAGTGTCATACCGAAACTAGTCAAAATGGATTCAGAGAAAATGCGGTTGTCACGCAGGGGCTGCGGAAACTAAGCAGATTTCCCACGTGCTAGTGACCTCATCTTACTGTATATTCAATATTTCTAAGTAAAGAAAAGAAGAAGAATAAAGTCGTTTCAGGTATAACAGCTTATTGTTGTTATGAGTAGGAGTGGGGTTTACTGAAGGACTAAAAAATCCAAATATCTCAGTTAATATTCACGATGGAGAAAATATGTATATCAGAACATTTATAGGTAATTTAATTTTCCAATAATATTGTATATGTATAATTTCTCGATCCCACTTATAGTAACGGAGATATTTGAAATCTTTGTAATTCCCCCTCTAAACCCCCTCCTCTCACTGGTCCGATTTCTGCCATTAACGAACCTGATCTTTGTGTGTTCATAAAACGATTAAATATAGTTTGGTAACGAAAACTGTGCTCGCTAGGGCGTTAACAGGCATATACATATATATCATTTTAAACGGTCCTTATTTTCGTCATTTCCTGAGTATGATAGATGGACATTTGAGAAAAATGAATACAATGTCAATAGCTAATTTCCCTTAATGGAAATCTGCTAAAACGAAAATTTTACGAGGTTATAATACTTCCTTTACTTTCTACAAAGAATAAAAAACATAATGTCATAATTTTTGGATTTCCATAAACAATATACAAATACCAATCCATTTCTTTACATACTATAAAAAAATAGCAAACTTGAATAATACATTCCCTGTGTAAGAAAAGGGCACAAACAGTTCACAACTGGAATAGCTGAAGTACAACAAAACATGAAGGGCAATGTGTATAAAGATTGCGGGGAAAGAAGAGAGTTTTTCTTAGTAACCCTTGACAATAGAATATGAAGAACAAATAAGAATACTGGGTCCAGAAAAGGAACAAATTAATATTGTATTATACGCCAAATGTCAGAACTGATTAATGAAAATGCAGCTTCTCAAAGATAAAGTGTAGTGATAATCTTGTTACAAATATAGGACAATTGCAGAATCGTGCACCAACATCTGGCCATAGCCTTTCCCTCGAAACTCCCTCACTTTCTAGATCAAATTAAGTTCTCAGCATAGGAAATCGATAGTAAATTCCTAGGCAAACTGTATTACATTATTTCATGAATTGATTAACTGATTTTTTTTTTAAATTTGTAGGCTTCAGTAAACGATAATTTTTGGACATCAGGAGATATATCATGAAATGAAACATACATCCCTCCAATATCTTATCCCCAGTTCCCTTGAGGTAATCCGTTAAAATTGAATGCAATAAACCATATTAACATTCGCCAATACCACAAGTGCCAAATAACATGAACAGTAAATTTGTAGTAATTCATTTATGATAACCGAGACATAAGCAGTTAGGCGGATTCAGGAATAGAAAAGTCCGTCACGCAGGGGCTGCGTAAACTAAGCAGATTTCCCACGTGAAGTTATACAATAGAGAAATCTCCATAGGAGAGCCGAACGGTTACAGCAGAGGGCCAAACTAGCTTTTCGCGGGAAATTCAAAAATCCGGTATCGGCCCAAATTTCATAAAAATGCAAATATCTCGGTTAATATTCAAGATAGGGAATAAATGTATATAACAATATTTATAGTAAATTTAATTTGCAATAAGATTGATTCTGTACACTTTTTTGATCCGACGTATAGTAACGGAGATATTTTGATTTTTCGAAAATCCTCCCCTCTAAACCCCCCCTCCCACTGGTCCGATTTCAGCCGTTAACGAACTTGATCTTTCTTTTTACATAAAACGACTAAATATCGAGTTTGGTAACGATCAAACCAAAATTGCGACCGCTAGAGCGGTAACAGACAAATATATATATATATATATATATATATATATATATATATATATATATATATATATATATACAGTTTTGAACGGACCTCATTTTCGTCATCTCCTGGGTAGGATCGATGGACATTTGAAGAAAAATTTCGAAAATCGCATCATGAGTACAACCTCAATAGCTGATTTCCCTTAAGGGAAATCTGCTAAAAATGCTGTTACCCGTAAATTAATTATATACTGGTAATGAATTATTATAATAAAGTTGTCCTGTCAAAAAGTAAATTTTGGATTAGCGGAAGCACTAAATAGCCCTTTTATTGGCATCAATATTATAGTTTTAAGCATGAAGCGTGGTATTCCCATTGGACGAATATTGACGAATTCATTATCATCAAATATGTCTCGTTTCCCGTGAAAACAAATATATATATATATATATATATATATATATATATATATATATATATATATATGTGTGTGTGTGTGTATATACTTTTACATCCATATATGTGCCTATAATACATTAATAATTTATTCTATTAAAGGCCCATCAAAAATATAATTTAAATTAATGCTGTTTTAGAGTAAAATTGTGAGTTAAAGATAACATAATACATTGATACTAACTACACTGTAATTTAGGTAAATAAATAATTTTTTTATACACCAACATACATTCACCCGTACACACACTCTCACTACATTCATTCTTTGATTCATCTTCCATATTTTTATCCATTTCTTTTCTCGAAATAATACAAAATGAATTAACAGCAACAGTTTAGATAGTAACCTCCTCAATATAAAGATTATAAACATTGGCTAGTCAACTACTGTCAATCACGCAAGCAATGTAGATGTATTTTTAATGAAATTTACAAAGAATCATTTTAAATGTTGATGTTAAAGTGGACATAATTTGACAATGCTGGTTTTGCATCTAAAGTATATGTTGGACATATAAGTTAGTAATGGGAATAATAATAAGGAGTATAAGCAAATAGAGAGCTCTAAATTAACAAAAACATTGATATTGTAATATTAAATAGAAAGAACACCCTTGATAATGAGCTAGAAAGCTTGAAATGCGTTGTGGATTTAAATAAAACAGATGTTTTAAGGAAGTTTAAGTTTTTGTTATTATTTTTATTACTTATTAACGTCCACGTTTTTGCATTTAAGGCTAATTGGGACGGGTTATCTACAGGTTACCATCCTTTTCTAGCCAGGGTGGGACTTAGGATTTTATGTAATGAATTTCGTCACTTAATAATTTCCTTTGCCCAGGCAAGAATCGGACTCGCCACTCTAGGATTACCATGTGAGATTAAAGGCAACGCTTTAACTCGCATGGCTAACCCGAGTCCCAATTTTCATTGACCCAGTATGGCTATATATTCAAGCAATTTAAGAAGCGGGTCATACCTAGTAAAGAATATATAAAATCTCTTGTATAATTTTGCGGGAAGAAAATACGTCTCCCGCGCAAAAATCCTTCATTTATCAAACTTCAGATTTGGCCCTGTAGGACAAGCTATGACTCTCGACTCGCATGTGGAATGGAAACCCAGCGTTATACTATCGGAGCAACAGAGGCCCCTCCTTGCTGATGTACACCTGATCCCCTGACAGCATGGGGGCGCACGCCACCTGAGGCCTGGGGCTGGGGAGGTTTTTGCTCCAACCTGGCCCTACCTGGGCAACCCTCCCTCCACGCTCAACACACGCCGTCAGATGCAATTCCCCACCCCTCCATCCACTCTCGTCTTCTGTATTCATCAGAATAAAATACATAATGCAGAAGAGAAAAAGTCTGTCCTTGTAGGTAGTATGGAAGTACGGGCATTTGAAGAAATACGAGTACTGCACAAATGCTCATTTCAATCAAGGCAGGTCTGATACAAGGTTTCTGTTCCATTAAAACATATCCTTGGCGGTGGTGCTCCACAGACTCAACATATCTTCCACGTCCTGATCTCCTATTTTCCAATTTCTGACATATTAAGAAGAGTATCCAGAAAGAAATCGACATATATGCTGCGAATGAGATTGTCAGAGACCGTGTTAATCAATGTGAAAACTGGATGAGTAGAAAGTATAATACACCAAGGGAAGGGACAAAAAACAACTAGCGTCATATTCAAGTAAACAAAAACACATAGAACCCCAAAGCAGATCATACATGACAGTGGGACATCGTCTCTTCTGGAGGAAGAGGCCTACAGAAAGGTCGGCATAGTGTAAAATTAAGTTACAGCATGCCGAAGCGAAATCAGCATTTTCAATAAAAACAAGCGAATTGGACAACTGTTAATAAACACTTGCAATAACAATTTTTATCGCCAGTATGTGTGGTGGTTAGCAGACATAACAGTAGCGAGGGGCCTCCATCCATTCGATGCCCTCTGCTTTACATACCATATCCATTCATGGATAATAGACAATCCACGTCATGAATCATCCCTTATCGCGCACACGCGTAAATTTCAAAAAAGCACGCAGGGGCTGCGTAAACTAAGCCGATTTCCAACATGTTGGGATGACACACTACAGATCCGATCTCACTATTCTCTACTATTTCCAAAAGAAATCTAATCGGATAGAAGTTGAAATTGGTGGACAATAAAATCATAACTGATGACGTCACTACGCTAACTATATGTATCTCAAATAATAAATGTCCGTTGAAAACAATATTTGGTATTTATGCTTGGAATAAGTCGTTTCACGTTATATTCTCTTATATTTCAAGTGCGATGACTAAAATTGGGGGTTTACTGAAATCTGAAATATAAGAAATGCCAATATCTTGGTTACTATCGAAGACAGAGAAAACGTGTATGGGAAATTAAATTTGCAATAAGATTGCTTTTATATAATTTTTCGGTAGTTGGTTTAGTAACGGAGATATTTTGAATTTTTGAAATACATCACCACTAGTCCGATTTCAGCCGTTAACAGACAATTATATATATAATTTTGAACGGACCTCAATTTCGACATCTCCTGGTTAGGATTGATGGGCATTTGAAGAAATATTTCGAATTGAGTACAACCTCAATACCCGTTTACCGTTAAGGGAAATCTGCTAGAACGTACGTTACTAATGTACCCAGTTAGGGAGAATTCGCAGAGATAAAACATAATATTCCTTTAATTCTTACAGTTTTGAGATGACGGATAGTTGGGCCACAAAAAATAAAACTTTTTGCAGATTAACTGGAACTATTGTTATTTCTTATTTCGACTGAAGTTACATATTTGAAACAGTTGTAAGTTATTTTTAGCAATTAATATAACTCCCTCATTTTTTTTTCTTTTTATGAAAAACCCAGTCAGAAACCGAACTCAGAACTCGCTAACCGCGAAACTGTATAAATGGCATTTGCCGATATTCTACTATCCTAAGATTTTTATCTGTAAAATCAAGGTAAACTATACACCTAGAGATAATTTCGAACGACAGAAAATAAATTCTGAATACAATTAAAGAAATTTACGGGCTGGAGTGGCGAGAGTTGTGCATAAGAAGCGAATCATTGAGGAGACTTTAACGGGCGATCAGAACGATAAAGCAGAGCATCGTATATTCTAATGGAGTTAATCAATTTACATATGTAAATTTGATCTTGTTCCCACTCTAAATGTCGCACTAATAAATACATTATTTATTGGCAGGCTCAATATTACAATAATAATAATTAACTAACCTTTCAAATAAGAATATAAATGGTTTAAAGGTTTCTGATAATTATGCCAGCGCATCTATGCTGAATTCATTGATTTACCTTAAATAATTAAGAAATCAAATTAAGTTAAGACAATATTAAAAAATAAAAAAATAGGACAAATAAATATTACTTTGGACGAAGATTGTAAAAAAGGCAGAATAATACTTTGAAAGATTTTATCCTCTTTGGCTTTGTTTCATAAACCTTCCCAAAAACAAAGTGTTATTTTCAAAATTCATGAATAAGAAGAAACTAATGTAGTTTAGACAAAACCATTTGTTGGCTCGTCGAAAACAATATGTAAACTATATATTAGTAATTAAAAACCTAAAGTAAAAAACTAGTTGCACAGCAGCAGTATAAAAATATTTATATCAGGGAATATAGGTTTTTATTGCTATGTTTTTTTATTCAAACAATTAATAGGTAGTAAAATGAATACCTTATTATTTTTAATAATTGCCAAAGCAGCTTTGTACAATATTTATCATAGAATTGAATACAAGATTCGTATAACGTAGTCGCTAAATTCACTTAGTAGATGATTTATAGTAAAATAAAATTAACAATTTATAAGGAATTAAATCTTTTTCTTATAATTATAATTGAACTGACGGTGTTTTTATTTTTACTATACTGTACACATTTTATCATACTTTAAGAAGAAGAAGGTTTAACTAACTATTTTATTAATTGCATCTCAGACCTGCAGATAACGTGTGTGTGGTTTGGTGGTGTTTGGCGACACGGAAAAGTAAATAAATAATTATGCTTGAGACGCTCAGAAATATTCTCACAGGGTGAACATAGAGTGACGAGTTCGATTCCCGCCTTGGCAATAGGAATTTATTTAGTGATGAATTCGTTAAATAAAGTCCTTAGTTCCACCTAGAAAAGAGTGGTAACCTGTAGATGACCGATCCCAATTAGCCGTAGTAGCTTAAAGTGGACGTTTATGAATAATATTAATAATAGTCATACTTGGAATAAAATAAATATACGGTGTGAGAGAAGAAGTAAATAAAATCTGTGCAACTAGTTGTCAAAAGTGCAACAAGTGTTGACAAAGATGGCGGGCCGCCAGGTGAGAAGAGACTCTTACCTTTGAGATCTGGAAGATCGCCTTCGTCCTCACGCGGTCCTTCATTTTGCGGATATATGTATCACTTTTTTTTAGACACCATCAGTCCAACACATATGAATATAGTTCAAAACACTGTCTTTATGAATATTTGAAGAGTTTTAACAGTAGAGAGAGAGAGGGCGACCGCACGGACTACACCTTTGTTTACTAGTGGTGGCCAGGTGTGGGCGAGGGGTGGGGGAGCAGGCTTGCCAACCTGAGACGGGGAAAACTCTCTCTCTCTCCCCGCTATCCTCCCTACGCCCCCCCCCTCAAGCACAAACCGCTGCTCGTTTTTATTCCTCTTTCTTAATGAAGGTGGTTAAAAGTTGATGGGTTTCTTCTCTCAAACCTTTTCCCCGAACCCAAATAACAGGGGAGACTCCGACCAGTAATCAGCCCAATAATTACAAACAACTAATAAAAGACAAAGAAATTAATTGTTTTACTCCTTCATTTCGGAGGGGAAAGAAATTACTGATCAACAATTCTTATTAAGGACTAAAAAGGGACATAACAGTTATTCCGTCACGAATAACACAAAATAAATACACAGTGAATAATGGAAACATTGATAATAATGTATTTGTTACAAATTGATTACAGATGCACTCAACGTCATGAAAATAACGCCCAAGAAATACTGGAGAGGCATACATATACTGCTTAGGTGATAATGTTCCATTTAATTTCTTTTATGCCCCACATCGGAGGTAATTGGCATGAGATAGGTGTCGAATCTACATTTAATTTAATCGAATCTAAGTGGGTAATCTATTTACTCAGTCATATAAAACTGATGTATTATGAAAATCAAAGCCTTCACGCAGGGCTGGGTAAACTAAGCAGAGTGCTGCTAAAACACATTTGTGATCTAATCTCACCACATTTTAGCAGATTTTCCTTGAGGGAAATCAGCTATTGAGGTCGTACTCATGACGCGAGTTTTGAAAATGTTCTTCAAATGTCCATCGATCAAGGAGATGACGAAAATGAGGTCCGTTCAAAATTATATATGTATATATATATATATATATATATATATATATTTGTCTGTAATGTTTGTTTGATCGTTACCAAACTCGATATTTAAACGTTTTATGTAAAAAGACAGATGAAGTTCGTTAACGGCTGAAATCGGACCAGAGGGAGGGGAGGGGTTTAGAAGGGGGATTTTCGAAAATTCGAAATATCTCCGTTACCATACGTCGGATCAAAACATTGTATAGATCCAATCTTATTGTAAATTAAATTTACTATAAATATTGTCCTATACATTTATTCTCTATCTTGAATATTAACCGAGATAGTTAGTTCGGCCCATGCCGTAACTGTTCGGCTCTCGTATGGAGATTACTCTATTGCTAAACTTCACGTGGGAAATCTGCTTAGTTTACGCAGCCCCAGCGTGACGGACTTTTATTTCTTTTGTGCCCCACATCGGAGGTAATTGGCATGTGATAGGTTTATAATCTACATTTAATTTAATCGAATCTAAGTGGGTAATCTATTTACTCAGTCAAGTAAAACTGATATATTATGGAAATCAAAGCTTTCACGCGGTGCCGGGTAAACTAAGCAGATTTTCCACGTGCTGCTAAAACTCATTTGTGATCTAATCTCACCACATTTTCTATACTCATATGAAAAAATCCAATGAGTAGAAGTGGGGGGAGGGATTCCCCTTCCCTCTAAACCCCCACTATTTATCCTTAATAAAGCCCACGTAATGAACAAGCCAACATATCGTGAACCGTCTTATATCAAGCTGAAATACCAAATATTGTGTTCAACAAATCGTATCTAGACGATATACATCTAAATACATTCTGATGACCCCACCTTTTGCTCTCGGATTACTAAAATTAGAGTGATTGAGATGATAATTATTGTGGCTAATTATAAAATTGCAGTTGTTCTTTGTTGTTGTTTCCGGTCTTGAAGAATCCTATATTTCACCTGAGAGAGGTTGGCTGAACTGTTTGTTTACAATCCGGACTCTTTCCGTTGTGGACATTATTAAAATGCACATCGGCTGAAAGATTTCTCATGCCATTTGTATTAATTCACTTAATATTCAGGATGGCGTTAAGTGTAAAAGTATGTAGATTTATCTATTGTAAAAATGCACATTGGGAATGTGCTTAGTTTACGCAGCCCCTGCGTGACGGACTTAGTAATAAAACTAATTCTTGTCCTTAAAGGAACTCAGCTAATGAGGTCGTACTCATGACGAGATTTTCGAAAAATGCCCCCAAATCTGCATCGATCATACATGGGTGTTGACGAAAATGAGTTCATATTAAATTATTATTATTATTATTTATTAACGTCCACTTTTTGCAACTTAGGCTAATTGGGACGGGTTATCTACAGGTTACCACCCTTTTCTAGCCAGGGTGGGATTTTAGGACGTTATTTAATGAATTTCGTCACTAAATAATTTC